>JBCAUG010000708.1:0-11609 GCA_038406175.1 Haplosyllis leylae | reverse complement strand
ATGTCCTCCTTCTGTTCACTGGGGGGGGATACATCCTGTCCAAGTCCACTTGGAGGGGGGGGGGAGGTACCCTGACCAGGTGACCCTATCCTACCCCTCTGGCTAGGTCTGGTCCAGAGGGGAGGGAAAGAGGGAAGGAGGCGAGGAGGGGGTACCATGACCAGGTGATCCTATGGTAAGGATGGGTGGTGAGGCTGTCTTGTACATGTACTCCGATGTGAGGACGCCCACATATTCCAAGTTAAGGCATTCCCAGTGAGTCGTAAGCAAAACCTGATTCCTCGACCTACCCTTTCTTAAGTACCCCTCGATCTCTGCGGATTGGCTCCTCTGTGCTAGCCAATCTGTATTGTACAGGGTGGGCAATGTGGATATACTTCGAAGGATGAATAGTCTCCGCTAGGAGACTATCTGTGATGCACTCACTCGGACTGGGTGAGGTTTTTTTGTGTCAGATTTTTTACTTCACCCCAAAATCTCACCAGATGTCAGTGTGATGTTGGCAGTTAATGGACCCTATCCAACAGCATATCCACCCATCTATAAAAATAGACCAGGACTAGCCTCAGATGTCAGTGTGATGTTGGCAGTGTTCCAAAAAAGTTAATGGACCATATCCAACAGCATATCCACCAGTCTAAAAATAGACCAGGGCTATCTGGAAAGTCTGGTGAGAGGAGCATGTAGCAGGGACTAATCTTGTTTATTATGTGCTATTGTTTTAGCACATGCTATGGAATGCCGCAGACTCTCTTGTAGGGTAGTATTCCTTAAAGGATAAGGTAATGTCCCCATACGGAACGTATATTACCTTGCACAATTATGCTCCCGAGACTTCATGGAACACTGAAATGGCATCAAATTCCGGGAAAGTGGATCACATTCTGTGTGGCCATTGAACATTCTCACGTGACTACGTCATCAGATGATGGGAAAAAAATCTCTGTCTTAATCTCACCAGGAGATCTGATTTAATAGTTGATCAAAGAACTTAGAAATTCTGTGGCATGAGGTGATTTTTATTTTACTGTGTAATGCCAGGAATATTTAAAGCAAAATAAATTTGTTCACCTTTCTTACTCGGCAAGTCAAATACACTGTGCCCACTAGGCAACTATGTTCCTGTGACACAACTGTGTTAAATAAATTATGTGATTAAAATCTGAATTTATACAATGATTAAAAGAGCCGCATTTGGCATTGAATACAACAGGGAAGTACAGCAGGAATCATTTGAGACGAATGAAGATTTTAATTTATAAAAAAAATCTGGTGCTAAGAAACAAGAATGTGAACTTGTCATCTTGGACTTCGCCAACATGTCCTGAAAGCTTTGTTAATTTCTCATCCAATACTTTATAATCTCATTACTGAGCTCAGCGTGGGATTGTTCGACGTATTTTTTATTACATACATCATCAAGGATGTTGCCTGCACCAAGTGCAGAGGAATCAATCATCTAAATGGCTTTACTTCTCTTTAAGACTAAAAATAGAAACTGGGACTAAGTTTTCCATCTGATCCACCGGTTCAGAAATCGTACTTTGCTTAAAAATGAAAAGCTAATTCAGATTCAACTTGGGAACCTCAACAACGTCTACAAATTTATTTTTGTTCCAAGGTACGTTATGAATTCTCTACTATACATTTTCAATGTATTGTGCTATTCCGAACATTAAATTTATCATCACGACCGTAGTCGCAACGTCATTAGCTGAGTGGACCAACGACACAGTACATATGACCGGTAGCAGATCTGTAGATGTTAGTAACTACAACTACAATGTCATTCAGCAACATTGATTTCTTGCTACGATGGCACACAAAAGTAAATACCAAATAATTTTCAATAATACCATTGCAGTACTGTAATAGAAAGACGTCTTTGAATACGCAATTTCCAACTCCAATGCTCCTAATGAACTTCATACATTATTATGTACAAAAATTATACAGCTGACTGCTGCTACTTCTCAAGTGTTGTAGTTGTGATACCTAGTTCTCTATTTCTATGAGGTAAGCCTCATTATTCACCAATGTCGTCGCAATATTTTTAATAATATTCTTGGTAATCTAAATATTTTGGTCATAATAAAATATTGAGTATTTTGGCATTTTAATACACATTTAGGTGAGAATTTTGCGCCTTTAGTCTCCGCCTTATATTCTTTGAACAAAAGCAAACATGACGATGTACCTGTATTTCATTTATGAACCAATAAAAAATAAGGGTTTCTACTTGCTGATCATTGAGTCATATCGATCTCTGATTAGCACTACTGCGGTGTGTTGCTTCAGCATTGCCAGCCTTTGGTATCTTCAGGGACATTCACTCAGTTATAATTCTCTTGATTAGACACTGTCTGATAATGGCAGGTAATTTTCCATGTCACTACCCATATGGAATATGCAGTTCCATCACATCTTACAGTGCTTACACATACATTTTATGTATATTCATCTTTTTTCGTTAGCATTTATTTTAAAGATCAAGCAGCTTTGCCGTGTGATAATCCGCTGCAGGAGACTAACGCAAAATTAATCGCATAATGACCTTTCATAATCCTCGGATGGGAAAAAGGCCACAGTTTTATTGAACAGTTGCCAATTTGGTAAAGTACAAGCAGTGATAAACAATAATCTAATAACTTATTTACATCCCCTTCCAAGCGCATCCAGGAACGTTATTGGTGACCCGTAGAGGTACCTTATTGATGGAATTGGGGTTGCTGTACGTTTTTTTGGGGAATTTTTTGCACGCAAGGTGAAAGATATTATTTTTGCATGGAGGGGACCACATGCGAGGTGGGATTGAAACGAACCTTGATACGGAAGGTGGGAGGGGGGCATTCACGCGAGGTGCCTTTTGTATACAAGGTGCCTTTTGTATGTGAGGTGCCTGTTGTACGCGAGGTGCCTTTTGTATGTGAGGTGCCTTTTGTATGTGAGATGCCTTTTGTACATGAGGTACTCGAGGTGCCTTTTGTATGCGAGGTATGCAAGGTGCCTTTTGTATGCGAGGTGCCTTTTGTGCGCAAGATGCATTTTGTACACGAGGTGCCTTTTGTCTGCAAGATGCCTTTTGTACGTGAGATGCCTTTTGTATGCGAGGTGCCTTTTGTGTGTGAGATGCCTTTTGTATGTGAGGTACGCGAGGTGCCTTTTATACACGAGGTATGCGAGATGCCTTTTGTATGCGAGGTACGTGAGGTGCCTTTTGTACGCGAGATGCCTTTTGTACGTGAGGTGCCTTTTGTATGCGAGGTACGCGAGGTGCCTTTTGTACGCGAGGTACGAGTCATCTAGTGAAATTGTTCACTCCTTGATATTTTAAAATTATAGATCCAATTTGATCTGAAACCACCTGGAAGCATGAACTACAACTGCGCTTCGGTTTTGGGGGACAGAACGCTTTGACACAAAAAAGGCACAAAACTCTGGTGTGTGACAACGACGACGATACTACAATCAATAAACTATTAACATGTGTACAAATAGGAAGTCGCCTGAGACAGATGGACAGGAACTGCACTTCAAAATTCATGAAATAAGTCTAACTCTTTTACTGTAAACAAAGCCAACAATGACTCGATTCCAAGACTTACAGACAGATGAAAGAATTAAGAACGACACGCATTATATCAAGTACAGAACAGCCTAATGCAAATTATCAACCAAACCACATCTATACAAGAAGTCACTGCTTCAGTAGAGCATGTTCAATCCGTGTTACACAACACAATCCCTCAAATGTACAGTCAGGCTCTGCTACTTAATCAGGTGATTGCTCCGTGCTACTCATTTAGGATATCCTGGAAAACTCGGACTGGATTCCAGGCAGTTTCCAGGGAATCCATTGTCAGGAAAGCTCACATTTTCAAGTGACATGTCTTCACGTCGAATTTGTTGGGTTCCATGTTCAGCCAATTGAACACTGTTTTGCTTGCAGTTTTTCTTTGGAATGAATGTGGGCACAGTATACTAGGTTTATCCACCAATTCTTGCATTGTGAATAAATTTATAAGGTTTGGCAGATGAGAGCTTGTAATTCTTAGCGTGATTAGGCAACACTTGCAGTCAACAATAGGGGACTAACGAAAAGTCTGTTATACAACCAATAGGTCAGTTGCAATAATAAGTTAAGAAGACCCATCTCATTCAAGACGCAAATTTTAATCATGCAACTTCATTGAGAAAACCTGACCATTCAAAGCAAATGTAAATCAAGGCATTAATTAATTCAGTCTCAGTACTTTCATGACGAGCATAACAAATGAATCAATACTGCAAAATTTCGGTAAAACAAACAAACACCTGAAAATTGAAATTACACAAAAACGTTGTGTCATTGAATACAGAGAGAGGGAGAGATACTTTATCATCATTTACAAAACACGAGAGCAAAATATCAAATGATACAGAGCGAAATTAACAAATGATTGGGAACGTGATAGATAAAATCGGTTTCAGTAGCTGTTTCACAAATTGGTTTAAATGACATGATGGGTTCATTTTCTTTACTTCTACTGTGAGCGAGATTATGACTTCAAAATAAAACTGATGAATTTTCCTAACATAAATGCAAGATTCCCTGCAACAGTAAATGGCGAGTCAAAGTAACTGGGGCTCAACATGGTCGCCGCCCATTACCATTCCCAAAATGTTGAGTCCAAAACTGACAAAATTACAAAGTTCTATATTTTCAGGGGTTGACCTACTTTTCAACTTTTGTTCCTGAGAACAAAACTGACAAAATTACAAAGTACCCCTTTTGGGGTGGGATAGGGATTTGCCATACGTACCAACTTTTGTTACTGAGTCCCAAACTAACAAAATTGCAAAGTCCCATATATATATATTTTTGGGGGGGGGGGGGTTGACGTACTTTCCAACTTTTGTTCCCGTGCCCCAAGGGGGTGGGGGTTGTTGACCTGTTGTTGCCGATTCCAAAACTGACAAAATCCCCAAATCCCATACTGACAGTAAGGGAGGGGTTCTTTGCCAAATCCAAGTTTTGTCACAGATTTGCTATATACAGACGTAGTCAGGTCGATCACAATGTAGTCCCCCAAGCGCAGCGAGTATGGACTATAAAAAACTGCACAAAATGTCTAAAGAACAGCAAAAAATAGAAGTGAATCAACATATAAGTAACAAAAAGAGAGAAGAGACTGTTATTTGGATTACTGGGTTTCAATTTCGCTGACTAGACCGAACCCTTGGTCAAACTAAAACATGGGGAGCCAAAGCGTAATTGGAAAAAGGACAGCGAGGTCGAAGGAAAAACTATCCACCAAGATTCAACCACCACCACCACCCCCTTCAATCCACCCTGCTCCCAGGCAAACCAATTCGCTTTCATCTAAACATTGTGCTGTTCTTTTTTGTATTTAAGAATTTTTAATGTTTCAGACAAAAGCCTGGCCACTTAACTATCAATGACGACCGGATTTCATTCCCGTGGGTTACTTTGTCCAAATGGATTTTTTTTTTTTTTTCACCAGTTTAACATGCATGTTTTTGAATTGTTTGGGGTGGGGATAGAAGGTAATTACATTTTGCCCCAAAAATGAGAAAAAAATGCATTATATCTGAACATGTAATCATTACCGACTTTACTTCCCTCTTCCCAATGTAAAACTGACGCCCCCCTCCCGAAAATTAAAAGTTGGACAAGTGAGCTTCTAATGGAGGACTTAAAACTTTGGGCTACCCCCACCCCCTCAAGAAATTGAAAGTTGGAAATTCTCATGGAAGACGTAGAAACTGAGTGTAGACATAGTGTGACAGATTCGGGTGTGGAGAGTCAGTTGTACACCATAAAGTTATCGTCCCATTCTGTGTTACTGTAATGGATCAAAGTTACCAATGGGCGTCGGTCTGTTTCTTGCTTTTCGCCATTTTCATCTCTTCAGAATCCAGCTGCTTAGTTTTCTCCAACTAAACCTCAATGGTCATGGAACACACCAGCGGTGTTACCATCTGAAGTATTGTCTTACTTCAGCAGAGTTGCCTAAATTTCTTTTCAATCCACAAATGTAATTCATTCAGAGAACGACCCCTTTCAATTGAATTCAAGTATTTGCAGAGTCTCCCACAGAAACCAAACAAAGGCACAAGAAGAGCATAATGTAGGCAAATACGGGAATACTGGTAATGAAATGTAACGTGATGCCATCTAACTCTGTTGACTAAAGACTTGCTTCCCAGATTACCATACATGGTAACAGCATAACCAAAATCTCATGCAAAGGGGAAAGTATGTTTCTAAATGTCTAAACTATCTCCCAGTAGACTTCGCAAGAAAGAAAATAGTTGGAAACAACTTTGGAAATAAACACAAAAAAGAATGCATGGTGTAGTGTTCAATAAGAATGCTGCTCTTGTTATACTTTTCTGACGTATTTCATTTGGAGTAACATTCCAAAAGTCGCTTTCAAACGCGAACGTTCGTTTGTTTTCACTGAAATAAATGCAATTAACATTACGAGGTTTACCGACCACGACCCCCGTCCTAGACTTGCTGATCATTCTAGACCAGCCCTAGCTGGGTGTGAAGGGTAAGGTCACCTTGTCCTGCTCAGGGGGAGAATGGGGTATGTCACCCTACCAGGGGGAGGGGAACACCCTGCCTGTTGGGGGGAGGGGTAGGGTCAGGTGGCTGATGGACCCTCCCCACTGCCCCCCTCCTTGCCAGGTGACTCACAGTCTGGACCACCATGCTCTCGGGTCAGGTGGTTCGTGGTCCAGACCCCGCCCCCCCAGCCAGGAGGTTAATGGTCTGGACCCCCCCCCCCACCGTGAACACAAGGACAGACATGTCTGAAAACATTACCTTCCCTGGTACTACGTACGTGGTCGGTAAAAATTGTCATTCGCTCGAAGAGCTAATTTATTATGTTGGCAGAAAATAGGGTGCTGTAATTTTGGGTGATACTTGTGTAAATATCAATGTGAAGCAAACAAGATCATTATTTTTTTCATGTAGACTAATAATTACATTTACTTTGGGGAAGCGAAATGCCCAAATAATGATAAGACGTCACACAGCTGACTGATAATCAAAATATAAATGACGATAAAAAGACTCTTCAATGTGAGCCAAATACATGGTTCAAAGATGGTATTTTATCTTAAATGAACATTTTGTCACTTTTTATACATGATAATAATGCAGAACTTTGGTACATGCAGGATTCACCTCCCACATTTGCAACACTGTCATGAAAACTTCCACATAAAACTCTTACTCTTGTCGAAAGTGGGATTTGATAAAACAATACGTGAAGAATTGTGGTAGATTTATTCTTCATCTTAAATTCAGTCACTGATAATTGGTACAGTTTTCCTTCTCTCCCAAAGAATTTATTTTCCTTTTCCCAGTTTGAAATGCAGAATATTCAGAACTGTGTTCTGAACCAGATTGGGTTGCAAACTGGGATGCATCTGCGAGTAGACCTGGCTATTTCACTACTTTCATTAAGTCATCTTTTTGCTATTTTCTGCATGCTATGATAATGTTACATAGTTGCTTGTAAAAGTGTGTTGCAATGTCGTAACATCGTTTCCATACATGTTACACAATTAATATGCACAGGATATCTTTTTGGATGGGAATAAAGCACTAAACGACGGACTAAATTTCTTTCACCTGTAAGAGATAGACAACAAGAAGTACTCAACATGATCTGCAACACAAGTTTGTTGCAGTGACTAATGTTGAATCGTGCTGTTCATGTTTTTCATGCTGTTACGTCTGTTTTGGTCTTGCTTTATTTTTGAACGAATATATTCTACCGTATTGCTTAAGCTAATAACCGGATGGTCAGCAGATGCCGGTAGAGGTAATTTATGTGGAAACAACAAACCCATAGTGTATGAATATATGCAATTTGTATTGACGTGCTTGCATGAATCTCTCTAATTGACTGAGAGTAACTCATTCCTTTTCACTTGTATTCAGTGCTGATCCATATGAAAGAAAAAGAATAAAATTTATTTTATTTTTGCTTCAAAAGCTCCAGTAATGATTGGGTTGTTCTTACCTGGATTTGGCTGCAAAAGCTCATGTGTTCTGGCCATCAGCTCCTCCACTAATTTTCCTGTCACATCAATTTTCTGAAAGACAAAAACAACTTTAAGCATACTCAAATTAAACATAGTTTAACTAGGAAAACACAACGATTCATACCAATGCTTTCTTCCAAGTATTAAGGGTAATGCTTCAAGGAACCTTTTTTTTATATTTTTTGAGAAAAATATCTACAAAATGTTATTGTGCTTCACACAAAAAATTATCAATTATATTCGTATTTTTTTCCTTCACCTAAGGGAATGATTTCCTTACAGTTCACATGACAATTTGTTGATTTAAGTAATTGTAAACAATGGCTTCATCTGAATTGTGAAAACATTTTGCGTTAAACTTGTTTTTTGAAATTTTACGTATACCAGCAATTTCAAGAACACTATTAGGCGGGAAAAGTTTATCAGAGGCAATACTTATTTAAATTATTTCACTTTGTGATTCAAAATTCCCGAAAACGACAGACCCACTTCCACTTGACGTAGTCATTTTTTTTTCAGTTAATAAAATACGGGTCAAGAAATACAACATTAGGTTCAGTAGTGGCACAAAAACTTCGACTACTTTTTGTATATATCTATTTATTGACCACTTGTCAATATTATTCAATATACAGTTGCATCAAGTCCATTTTTTGGGGTGAAACCACAACGGCCAACAAGTATTCGCCGAGAATCACAACAAAGAAATACCAAGGATTCGTCTGACTTGAGATGAACATATGATTTCACACAAAAACATTACCATATATGGTAGTACTGAGTCATGTAAAAAGGTTGATACATTAGCATGATGTTTACCCCTGAAAACTTTAAATGGTCTGTCGTGTAAGGATGGTGTTAGCATATCTAGGTTACCTTGACAAAAAAGTGCACAAAGACCTAAATATTCTGTCGATCTTTGATAAAATCTTCTCGTCACGTCACTTTTCTAAAATGGTATGTACTGACACACACACACGCAAAGATTATTTTTATATTGAGAAATAGTGAAGAAAAGAAAAGAAATAAAAACATCTAATTTAATTTTTCACGTGGTGTCAGTATTTTTCGAATTCTTATTTCATTTACTATCAGCATAATATATAAAGTTCATATTTTAAAATTACTTCGTACTAATTTGAAACGTGATTTAGCACTTTCATTCATGAAATTAAGCATAATGATGTACAAGGTTTATACATGTATTTTTAAATTACTTCCTACAAAATTGAAACGTGATTTGCACTTGGAAGAATATCCTTCTCATGAGAAATTGTGGCAGTCACGTTTCACGGCATTTATAAACTCTTATGATTGGCCCAACATTGCACAAACGTGTACAGATGATGCAAAACATGAAATTTACTGTAATTTTCCTTCCGAGCTTTCATTAAATAAACCAACTTGCGAAAGAATTTTTTTTAGGACAGACTTCCTCACAATGTCAAAAAAAGGACTCAATGATGTTGAAGTTGAATTTGAACAAGTCAATTTCCTTATTTTCAGGACACAAACTTCTACAAAAGATTTATTACAAAGGGTATTGTCAGTCTTTCTTATTGATTGCTAACATTTCATACACATTTCTTTGAATCGTGAAATAAACTGAATACAATGCAACTATCTACATAAATTACACATCAAACCGTAAAGCACAAGGTTCTTAAAATATACGTACAGTAGATTCCCCATTGGTAGTCCACCGACCATTCAGGAAAATCTCATCAACTGTGAGGCCATGCCATTTATGACTACTTTATGAAATAACATTGGCAACTTTTTGAGAATCATTCACATGGATTTCCCAGAAGGGCCGTTAACATTTTATTTACGCATCTTGCTGTTTCGGGGGAGAGTAATCGATCAAAATTTCTATGTCCTAAGCGGTTAGATCGCCACACAACACCTCATGTGTCGGTCTATCAGTGAAATATTCCCTAATATTTAAAGGTCAAACAGCCTAATTGCTTGTGTCGAAATAATGCTGGTAAGGGCATTTACGAAAGTAAATGTGCTTCTGCCACGGATAAGACACGTTCAGTGGACGCAGCAGTTGGACCACTGATAGCAATATTACAACGGGAGCTGTGCTGTGTGAATTTTTCCCTTTATATTTATGTCTAAAGTTAACAGAGGGCATAATTGAATTTACTCCACTTTACCATTACAGCTAAAATTGAGAACGGCCTTCAATGCACAACAGGGGTCATTCACATCTGTTTGGTTGCAGCAATATATCAATTCTGTCAGGTTATGTAATCATCTGATGCTGGACTACTGAGCAGGACAATAGCCAATATTCCTACATTGTCTGGAGCACGAATGCAGCAGATACTCAAGGACACTACTAGTAGAATCTCATGGACCGTGTATTGATTTGTACTAAAATTCATACGCTTCGTTATTTCAGGTCCGTATACATTCACTTGTTTGTCTGAAAGCGCCTTTTACCATACACTTGTATAGTATACTGCCAGTGTTCGGATTAGAAAAATCAATATCTTAAATCTTCAATTTCGTTCGCCTTGTGAAATACACAAGTGCAAACAAAAAAATTTTTTTAATAACTTGTTATTTGAAATTATTCCCTGTAGGCAACGCTTGTGTTCCAAATTTTAAGTACATGTTCATAAAACGATTAAGACAAAGAAAGTGAGGACCTGATGTCCTAGATGTTGCGATTTCGAGAACTTTAGTTCTATATTTGGCAAATGTGAGTCAGCAGTACATGATGTGTGAATCCTCAATACAGTAGCCCTGATCCAACTCGGTGCATGAGGGCATGACTCGGACATACAGGTCAACTGGCACAAAAAGAACTTTAAATTTGGATACTTTTCTTAACTAAAATGATACAAAGAAACTGGAACACGTGAAATAGTATGAAATACATAATGATAGTTTATTTTTCTAAAACAAATTTGCAGCCGACTTCCACCGTCCCAGCAGCAACAGCAACGCCCCAGTAGATATCAGAAAATTGGTTTTGTTAGGGGATTTATCATGGTTTTAACATGGTCAACTTATCAATGTTTGATTCCTTCTACCCATTCTGCGTAAAATTAGCAGCATCAATGATACCAAATTTACATCATTGCCATGAAGCTTATTTTTCCAGGAAGATTACAGAGGACGAACGACTACAGTTTGTAGTCATGATGTCGGCTGAAGAAAAGAGAATGAACATGAGTCTGATGAGAGACTTTTGTACTGGAAGGAACAGTGCTTTAAACTTCATCGATCACTAACACCATGCGCAATGTCTTTTTCCTAGGAACCAATCAGCTCCTATTTAAATGGAACAAGGCGACCTCTGCATTATTGACCAGTGAAGGATACCGAAGAAAATCCAAAACTTATCGGTAATTTCAAAATTAATCGAACTTAATCGAAACTTCACAATTTTTTTTTCAATTTTTAATGTTCTTACTATTTGTTTAGGTATTCATCTGCTACACATGTGCCTGATTATTCAAAAGAAATGAATTCTCCTGCACATGGGTAGTTTTTGGAAGAGTGAATACCTGGGTTATTTTTTCTTT
>JBCAUG010000697.1:0-11609 GCA_038406175.1 Haplosyllis leylae | reverse complement strand
ACTTCAAAGCTATACTAGATAGTTCTTTAATACAAAGAAAATTTTATTTCAAACCTATACCAGATATACTATACCTACACTTTAAATAAACTTTAAAAAAACTATCAAAAAATATATTTATCTTTTTTGGCCAATATTGTAAATACTTTAAAAATACACAACAAAATTCAAGTATAAAAACACCACCCCAGGTGAACAAAAAGGGGAAGCGATTGTTTACTCAGTTCAACAACTGCTTAACTTGATATCATGTACATATACACTTAGATCTATATAATATTAAGGTGAGGGGCCAATGCTATGTAAAAGCCATAGAACTTGAACCGTTACAAAAATATAATAAAACTCATTCAAACATCTAAAAAAAGCCAACAACAACAGCAGCTCTGCATAAAGCCTCTTGGCTTCTTGTTTGATGTATGATGCTTTTGAGTGCCTTAAATTTGTGTGCAAATTATTGGATTTTCCAATACACACCTCAATTTTATTGTTGTGATCACATGACTCAAAAGCAGCACTGCTATTGGCTGAGAGAGAGTTCAAAGTGAAGCTCCTCATGAGGTAAAATGTTCTTCTTTTTTGTTGAATTAAAATCTAATTTTAAAGGGTTTTAGGAATGAGTGGAAGGTGGCCAGTGGTTACCAATTTCTTTGACTGTAAACAAGAGGTGGCCTTAAATGGGGATGATGTGTCATTGGAGAAATTTAATGTTGTGTGAATGAGAAATCAATGATTTTTCTCCATTGGAGAATTTTAACCTTGTGTCAATGAAAACTCATTGGCTTTTCCCCATTGGAGAAATTTAACATTGTGTCAATGGAAAATCACTGTTTTTTTCTTCATTGGAGAAATTTAACATTGTATCAATGGGAAACCAATGATTTTTCTCCTTAGTGTCTGAACTGTTACATGGAAGAAGATGGAGCTCTAAACTTGCACAGTGACCGTAAAATTACTTGACCATCACAGTTTGAAATATTTCATTGTCTGTTATTTTTTTTGTTGTATTGACTCCATTGTCCTTCAATGCGTTCAGTACAACAAAAGAAACTACTAGTGGATTTGTTAAAAATAATTCACTGCAAGAACAAAAGACACAGCACGCAACTGTTGTGTAATCTCTAACAAACTAATCGTTGTTGTCTAACCATCAGTGATTTTGTCACTGTTGTCATTGTGGTTGTGTGTGGTGTGACTTTGCAGTGGCTGGGCATTTGCTAGATATCCATCAGTCAAGTTCTACAGTATAACCGTTTCCCAAGGGATCGAATCCATGTTATTTTATCGGATAGACATTCTTACACACCTATCGTTAGACCCTTTTTGATGGATCGCAATTGCACTTCATCAAGTTCTGTGCGCATGCTTTTTATAGCCTCGCACCTCCTGTGAAATAAAATGATGGATCTTATTGTATTGGGAGAAGACGTACGTACCTTAATTATGGTTTACCCCCTCTCTCTATCCCTAGGCTCCCCAACGGAAACTTCTTATGGACGGAAACTTGGACTTCAGATTTGATGAGGACAGTTTACACCCCCCCCCCCACACACACACAAAGTGATAACTTCTGGTGGACAACTTGGACTTCAGATTTTGGTTTATTGTTGTTTGTTGTGTTACCATCTTAAACTGCAGATCTGGAGTGCCTCGTTCAAATGCTGATGACATTTGGTCTCTTTTGTTGTTGGTTAAGAGTTAAAAATTTTCTTATCATGGGATATTTGATTTCCCATGTATCACTGGGAAACAAAGGTACATTGATTCCTAATGTAGGCTGACATTTATTTACCGAAACCACGACACGCAACCGTTTCGTGGCTCAACATGAATAGTCTTGTCTCGTGCTCTGTTTGATAAACGAGGCCTGTCCATTTTCTGTTAGAATAGTATTACTCAAAAAGCAGGTATGTGAGTGACCTACATTCTGATCTTACCCAATAAGAACGCATTGAAATGCGGGTGAAATATATTGAAGCCGGTTGCATGTGATGATTTACACCTCTTTTCAAATACAGCTTCTCTCAGTAATAATGATAAGAACAGCAGCTGTGAGACACTCTATCAATAGGCAAATTAGAAGTGACCCACTGCTCTAGGAAGGCTCATTCAACTGAATAAATGACTCAAGGATACTATGTAAAGGGAAATTAGGCCAGCGGCTCCATTGGCAATACGCCTACATTGATGCCCAAAAATGCACGGCTAACTGATGCTTGACCTTAGCGATGGTCAGTAAATTTGGCACAGATCTACGAATGGTGCTTTATTGTATTGTGAGTTGAAGATTTCTGTTTGTATTAAGTGGGCCTTAAAATTGTACTTTCTCAGTGTAGTTCGTTCAAATGCGGAAACAACTGTACTAAAGCTGATGACAACATTCTTCCGCTTTGCACATTCGGAATAGAAGGATATCTAATTAAAGTACGATTCCTCTGCAAAGCTATAAAAATTTCATCACTGTACTTTTGCAGTATTTGTGCACTATTCTGCCCTTTTCCCTTTTGCGAGCAAGAGCTGTTTCTCAGACAAACGAAGGAATGGAGAAATCGTCCTCGGCTCTGTTTGTTCTGATGCAGTGGTACCAAGGTCTTGTCTGTATCAGCGTCAATATACGCTAATGAGCTGGTGCTTCGGCTGTGATCAATGCAATCAAATCTCTCTAAGACTGTTGACTCACGTTGACATTTTCTACATGCTTTAAGTGCGAGACAAATGTGTTGCCTTCTGTGTTGAGGAAACTGGTCAAGTAGACTTATAAAACCTTATAACCGAAAGGCTAGGGGAGCTGTGAATAGTAGTTACCTAACGCGACAACTCAATGAGATTTTCTCTTCTGTAGAAACTACCTTTTTCATTTTGATAAGGAGACAAACTGATAATAGCAACATCATGCTTTCACATCGGTAGGATCTCTTTGCTAAAATGATGAAAGCTGTATCGTTTTACCATGGGTTCTAAACATAGAAAATGTGTCCTTTTGTTTTAAACTCTACGTGAAGTTCAACGGAACTCAAATAGACATATTTGTTTTTCATTTCCGTATGAGCAGAAAACACCAGGTAGAAACTGTGTAGATGAAATGACTTGGATGAATTCAAGAATATATCAATCGTGATAATTCACTTCAGCGGATTGTTGGTTCTGATTTTGACCTTCAAATAGTCTACGGCTTTTATCTTGATCTGATCCGTAAATTTTATTACTTCGGAAAAGGCCATGTTTTCGTAGAAGGATCTGCGCATTAGATGGAATCAAATGTGCAGAATGAGATATGTAAATGTAATAAACATGTTTAACCTGATGTATGTACACACAAATTACTGCGAGGGATGAAACACCACAGACCCCCATGTGAGTTTGATTTGGATATGGTGATGGCTTGCAGAATTTTGGGTATATTATACATGTTGATTGCACCATTTCACCAGGTCAAGCTGAATTTCCTATTGCAGCTTTAGGATGGCCGTAGGGATAAGAAGCTGCACAGATCAAGCTGTCCGATACGTGAAGGGGAATTTCTTCTGTTGTGTCCCTTTACAATTTAAGACAATATCCCATCCAGGAGGAAGAACACACCCCTTTGTTCCTGATGGACAAAAACAATAAGTTAATTCTCTGTGTGGAAGTGTCACAGTGTAGGTTTGGCCTTGTGTCTAAGATGTAATCACCCGCAGTTCCGTGATGACGTGGGATAACCAAGTGATGATAGCCTGTAGGCCATCTCCTGAATTCTAATCAAACATTGCGACCAGGTCAAACTGATCCCTTGGATTACTGTAGACTTCTTCTCAATGGTATTGGTCAATATCTGATCTCTGGCACTTGGAAACCACCACTTTACTGTCCAATCTACATGACAGACCAATGTTGTCTTCTTTGTAATTTACACGAGTACCTACAGTAATATTGATTCCAATAGCAGTTGGTCGAAATCCATTGAAACAAGCAAGTGGTATTTAAATCAAAATCATTGCTAGGCTACAGGAATTCGCATTTTTAGAATTTGTTTGGTGTGTTAATGTGAGATCTGCATTAAACAATAAATAACACAACAGAGAGATACAGTCATATGCTATTTTTATATGCTTTGATCAACAAGAAATGAAATACAGAAATGTCCCTTTGACACTCGAGACAAGAGACGATGAAAAGGAATAAAATTATTAACAAAACTACTTTTGCTGACAATTTTTCTATCCTGCATTAATGAGGACTGATGCGCTTGCTACATGAAGGCGTGCCTTCACACATGCAGGTCGAACATGAAAGAGCATGCGAAATTGTAGATGTATTTATTCTGTAACTACAGGTTGTGGTGCAGGCCTGTTATTTCGAAATCATAGCATGTAGTTAGGAAATATATGACGTATTTATGTTTCGTGACAAGGGTAAATGTTCTACCTGTGAACATTCTTTTCAACACAGAATGCAAATATGTTTATTTTCACCTAACAGAAAGATGGAAAGTCATCGGTTGCAGGAAGTTGATTGTCAGTAGAAACAGCGGATACGCAATGTGATGCAATTTCAAAAAATTGAAGCGACTTAACCAAATCTGCAACACATTCTTTTTCTAAGTGGAGATAGCTTTTTCTTGGAATTCTTTCTAACGTCAACCTCTTTATAATACCCCCCCCCTCCAAAGATGTTACGAGTTTTTCCACCTGAAAGAATTTCCCGTAGAATGTGCCAGAAAAAGAAAAAGATCAAGTTTTGTCCTTTTCAAGGTTGCAGATTTTAATTCTGAATAACTTAGAAGTCACTTTAAAAATAATTTAAAATACCTGGAAATTGGCTGGAAAACCTGGAGAAATAATGGAATTTGTCAGCCCGGAAAAGTGGGCACCCTGTAGATATTACTTGTGGTGCAAACCTAATAAATAGATTAAAACCACTGCTCAGAAACACGTTTATGTTCCGACTCCCCGAGAAATAAGCATTGCAAATGAAACCCCGCACGGGTGGTAAATTTATAACAACTGTGGCAATCCAGTTTTTGCAAGATTAGGTTTCCTTATTCGGAATTTTATTAACATTATCCAGATTAGGACAAAAGAGATAAAGGCTCAGGGTGCAATAGTGTGAATAATTGGTACTGTCCACTGTTCTCATCCATTTTAGTACAGTCCATCAAACACACAATATGTGACCTTCTCGTTTTAGACAAATAGACCTCTGTTCGTTTTTGCAAAAGCAATGCAATAGGCAAATTTTGTGCCACTAAAGCGCAAAGAAATGTTATGTTCCATTTCAAAATACAAAACTAGATTTTCTGCAAAACTTCTACAAATACTTTTGATCAAAGTATTATATTAATTATTAATACTTCTCAAATATTAACAGACCGTTCTTGTCACATGACGGTACTTTGTACATATAATAGGCTAATTATTGTATTTTTGTCTTTTGTAGGTAAGTCCACTATATTGTATGACACGTAACACCTACCTGGCGGATTATTTTAATGAAGGATAAACTCCTGCGTGGCCTGTGTGGTAATTCTTACCAAAGTATCTTATTACTAAGTAATAAAGAATTTATGATAATATGACAAAGATAACATGCGGGGTTAGTAAGAACTAATAACTTGGGAATATAACCTTACTGTAAATCCTTAATGGATATTTTCAATCCTTACTGTTTCTCATTAAAACATCTTCAAAGACAATGTAGGAGAACAAGATTCAAAAGCAAGTTGTTTTTGTTTTACGTTCCTTTCGTAGCAATCGATTTACTACAATGATCGATCTTAAATGTTGTTCACTTTGAAATTGATTACTGCAGAAAGGGACATGGTAATCAAAAGACTAGGTAGTTAGTAAAATTTCAAAGCAAGTATTAGACTGACTGTTAAATGTCCTTTTTACGCAAATCTGTAGATTTGAAATAAAAAAATGACAAACCTTAGAGCTATACTGGACATGCTCATTTAGAAACATTGAGGCTCGTTTACACGGTGCATTTTCTTTTTGGTGATCATTGTAACTTGTTCCAACAATAACCGATTTTCAGCTGCAAGTTACTGTTTCTTTTTTAAAAAAATCCTGGGTACTACTAGATAAATCCAAACAGTTGACATTTCAATGTTAAGTCCTCATCTCCTTCTTCATTATCCTCTTCATTTTGTTGTTGGTCTGGTTTAAGCTCTATTTTGTCTGCAACACTTATTTCACTTTCTTCAGAAGTAGACCTGAATTCTGCTCTTTCTTCATTTATTTTGTTCTCATCATTACTGCTATTAAAATGACCATGTGTACAAGGGATGTGTGTATACTTAATATATCTAGACTTGGCTATCTTAGATTCAGATTTAACTTTCTTTTTGCGCTTTGGTACATTATCTTTGCTTTTTGTATACCAGGAGCTAGCCGGATAACAGGGGCAACTATTAAGTCTCACTTCTTAGCATCTTTATTATTAGCGCTACCTCTATCACTCATACTTTCTGAGACCTTCTAAAATTTAACTGATTTGATGTCTAAACTGCTTGACATGCCATTTTTTGCTCTAGTTATAAATTTATGGTTCATAAAATGGATTTATGCACAAGGAATTTGATTTCAAACAATATCAGAACACAATTTTCCACGATACTTTTTTGGAATAAAACAAAGATTACTATCACAAATAAAAATAAGTACACTGTGTGAACAAATTCATAAATTGTACATACATTTTTTTGCAAAAATGCTGTTGAAATCAGAAAAAATGCTCTGTGTGAACAAGCCTGTAGAAGTAATAGAACTGTGAATTACACAGTATTTTACAAAACGTTCATTTACCTGTCGAATTAGGTCAGAGTGAGTGAAATATATAAAATTTTCTGATGTGAAAAATGATTTGTCGTCTGCTGTGATACCTTATGCGTTGAAGGAAACTTCCGATGTGTTGTAGTAGTACCCAACGAAAGATGATATTTAAGGATAAATGATTTTAGAAGGTGCAAAGATCTAAAAATATTCGAAGGGGGAAATCTCCTATTGTTGTGTTACTATATTGGTAGCGCCTCATGCATCGGATCTCCAAGAATAGAGTTTGGATCTGGATTTAGATTCTATGACATTTCTAGTTAATTTTGCGTGAGGTGTTTAACATTTGCTGTTAAACTAATGTTTAAATAATGGGGTAACTAATGCCTTCCAATTAAAATCCAAATGTTTGGTTACTCGTAGAGTCGTCTTATTGATTGGATCCTGGGTTCTGTTTTAATTTTCACATTCTTCTTGCTCTAGGACATACACTTTCTCCGAAAGGTAGAAAAGAGAAAGAAGTGTCAGTTGTAAGAAGAGTCACCAAGCGTAATTCTTTGTTAAAGGGTGTCAGCTTTCTGTTGGAATTTAGTTTGGAATTGTCGCTGAACATCAAACGCTAATACAGTATTTTCAGACTTGTCTATGAAAATGGTTTGTAACTTCTTGTGACAGGAAAAGGAGAAGGTCACAAGAGGCTGGTGATGAATAACCTGATGTCACCAAAGTGTTCTGAAATATGGTCTTTATCTGCCAGCAGACGTCCCTCTCAGGAACTGCACTGGATCAGGATGCATATCGTTATCAGTTGAACATTGCGGTGTTTTTCGTATTAAAGTGATTTGAAAATGTTCTTTCGCTTGAGTTACTCTAAGTTTTGATTGATCCGACTGGGTCAAAACGATATTTTGAGACAAGATACATTAATTATATTTCATCCTGTGCATCATCACCTTTCCAATGGTGCCTGAAATGAAATTTACTCATCACCACGTGCCATGTTTATTGGTAAAAGCTACTTTTGTCCACAATCAACTAAATGAAATCATAAATGAGCATTATGATCTCGGGTAAATATTTTACTTAATATTAAAAAAATCAGAACATATTTGTAAAAGCGGTTTCTTCAGGCTAAACTTCGTGGACCAACAGGAGAATTTAACGTTATTGTTAAACATCAGAAATAGCTTAGGAAAGACGGGGATTTGACACAAAAGTAATGAATGTTACAATACTCTGTAGTAAAACTCGGGGTTCGTGACTTTCTGTTAGAAAGTTTTCTTACGTTACGAAATGTAGTTGTATTGTGCCCGAAAGACATGTCTGCGTCTTCTGCGAACTTACTTGGAAAAAAACATATTATGAGTATGTTCGTCAACAAGACAAATCTGCAGACCAAATATAGTGTTATATTATTTAGTACATTATAGATAATCGAATGTCAATGTTTAAAATTTTTTCCGACAAAATCAAAAATGACACGAAGATCAGAGACTAACAGAATTTCCATGCCAAATCGGTAGAAAATCGGTTACCTTGAGGAAATTATCCTTATTGACGTAAAGTTATTGTCTACGAATAGTGGCGATGGCAATCACACTTGTAATGAACATTTAGCTATAGATACTGTGTGTGAAGATATATCCAATGTCATAATGATATTAAAGTAAGGTTACATCTATACTGTTTGTGTGATGCCTTTGTGTAAAACACGTTTCGATTTCCGATTAGAAATCTGACCTCCACATCAACCTTCCTGCTGGGAGTCCATGATTATTACCTGTAAATATAATACTGGTTCTTATGTCATAAAGTCCTTTGGTTCTTTATCTTCTATATCTAGAATGTGTGGAAATGTTAACGATCCTGTGAGAAACTATGCATTACCACAGCCACTGGGTAAACATATGTGTTAGTCTCATATGAGATTTATCTTTGATCCCGTAAATGGCTTATGTTAAGAGTACACAAAATCAAAGCTGTTACCACCAGCAGGTTGTAATGTCCTTGCATTAAATCTCTTCCGTGTCGCAATTTTACAAGGAAATGTAAAAGCACTTATTAGAATCTACCAGTTGTTATTCTCTGGCTACTAGTGCACAAAATAACATTGTAAAAACGTTTTAGTTGTCCTTTGCCAGATACGTTATGTACAAACTTGAAGATCAAGGACTGATTCTGGACGATAACATCTTTTGACATGGATTTTTTAAATTTTCAGGAAGCTCTGGATATTTTGATTGATCACTTGTTTATATGCCTTATCTCCCAAACTGTCTTTGACCACTGCGACATTTTCATTAATTTTTTATTAGCAATTCTTTCGCAAACCAGAAATGTTTGCAATGGATAAGAACAGAGTAGAAATTTATACTCTTTTCCGGATGTAACCTCAGCTGTGCACATGTCCCAAGGTCGAAGATGTGGAATTGATCAATTTTGGATTTAAGTGAATCTCAAAAGATTTTGGTGCAGTTCTGCAGTAAGCTCTATCTCTCTGCTCGGTTCTTATTGGGGATGATGATGGCTGATTGAGGTCAAATCCTTGTATAGAATCGATACGTGTACTGATGAAAGGATAATAAGACATCAGATTTCTCATAGTATTGCTGCGATCGGTTGGGCTGATGACATAAGCAATGCTTTTGAAAGGTTCAGACAAGACACTTCGTTGATAGCAGCACCGCTCCTTGTTCCAAGCTGGTCTGACGCCAAGTACGCTTTGTTTGTGAATAATGTTTAAATTTGTATGGTGTTTTGTTTTCTGAGAATCTATTCTGGAATCTAACCAATCATTTTCTATGGAAAATAGGATTGAGCGCCAAGTTAAAGATTTCTTTTGAGGCGATGTACGTTCAGACATTTCACTGCTCTCAGAGATAGAATATTTGTTTGACTGAAGTCCAGGTTAAATTGTTTAGGGTTTTATGGTTTTTAAGCGGATTTATCAGCTAGAGGGACCATACTATGATGGACTTCGGTTGGTCTGTATATTGCAAATCCAATATGGCGGATTCCCATCCCTAAATTTCATCCTGTGAAGGGAATGTTTTTTGGGTTGGTAATGCACGGGACCATCTTGAGCCCCAGTTCGTGGGCGCCCCGTTTTACTTGTCATTACAAGGAATTTTTTAAGAAAACCAACAGAGCAAGATTGCACAGCTCTTTAATAAAGAAATGCTATGAAGGTGATGTTTGGGTACTGTCAGGACTGCATTTCCTTGTCAAATTTTCTTTAGGTGAGTCTGTCATTTTTACGGAATGGTTCACGCCAAAATGCGTCATGACAAATCAGTTCTGTCGAAAACATCAATCTGCCTTTATCAAAGTAGATGCAAGTAAATGGATTAAGCAATTCTGGTGTTCCGTACTCTTATCGTCAATGACTTAGCTTCTGATTCGACTCAGAGCTATTGAGATCGTGACATCTGATATCTTAAAAGGTGAGTCTCACTGTGTGACACTAATATGCTGAAAATTTCCTTTGCATCGCCAACATCTCAGAACTCATAACTAATAATCTAAAATGCATGAAAAACGGGTTGCTATGGCTGCACTATTGAAAATAATTTTCAAATAAAAGTAGGCGTTTGAAAGAAAAAATTACACATGCAGGCATACCTGATATGAAAGAAAACCCTTAAATTTCCAAAAGATTGTTATATGTTGTTAACACGCTCAAAAGATTGAAAGCCCTACCTCCGCACAAAGTTATTTTTACTGTTACCTGCATGCTAGCGCCTGAAGCTGTTGTTTGAGAAAATACCACCATTCGTTCTCTTTGTTATAGAAACTATTCATAGCATGGTGGATCAGAGGATGGTAATAGGATGGAGGTAGTGACTTTCATAAAGGTTCACTGAAAACCCGCCGACCTCTCAATTTGATAAAACTCTGAGAGGATGTGTGGGGGTATTTTAAGTACGCCTTGTATTCCTAGCCAAAAACTACTTTTACTCTCAAACGTCAACATAAGTTCAAAGTGTAGAATTTTGATATGATGGTTTTTGTACATCAACAAGGAAGAGAAAAGAGTTTTCACACCATTAGTTGACGGTGTATTGCTAATGAATAGGACCGCTGCAGTCTGTATTGTCTAATGATGGGTAAGGTTGGTGGGAAAGTTGCATCTAAATTACTTCATTAACAGTTTCCATCTGTGTTAAGATCTAAACCTGGATTTCTGGTAACCACAGTCTTTACATAGTAATTGACCTAGGTATTAAATTTGTGTCTAAATCGAGAAGTGTAGACGACACATTATTCCCTCATTTAACATGTTATCGTTTCTATAGTTCCCCACATATTCGATTCTTTTGCAGGCAAATGTTTGTTTAAAGTGAATAAAAATTCTCTTTTAAAATACTAGGCAAATATAGCCCCTATATATTTCAAACAATTTTTTGTCAATTAAAAAAGAGTAATCTGGTTTTAATCCTATACGATAGGGTTCCTAAAAAAGGCAGACATCTACTACAGACTTCCATGGTCGTGTGAGTCTTGGAGTATTGGTTGAAAATTTTTTATTATGGTTCAGAAGTTCAGGTAATTCATACTTGAAAAGTGTCATTTCACTCTGCGGATGAAACGTGCTTCTGCGAATCTTCCGTGAAACCGAAACTTCAGAGCAAGTAATTCTAATCACCCTGACGGCCATATTATCACCCTGCAGGAAGTTCATTGAATTCTGCCATTTGCGAGGAAATCCATAAATCCAGGAATCCCTGATTTTCATGCCTATTATCCACAAATATCAAAGTCTTCTGAAATGTATGTCTTATTTCATGCCTATTATCCACAAATATCAAAGTCTTCTGAAATGTATGTCTTATTTAGGCAGTGTAGCTTTGATGTCCA
>JBCAUG010000686.1:0-11610 GCA_038406175.1 Haplosyllis leylae | reverse complement strand
CCCTCCAGCTGGACTGAATACCCATCCCCCCCCGTTTAACAGACACACACCTGTGAAAACATTACCTTACCATCGTACTACGTACGCGGACGGTAATGAAAAGATAATCCAACTTCGAAATAACCGTAAAACCTTTATTTACAACCCAAACTGATTCATTTCTACTTAAATATAAAACGAGAGACTTTTAACGAGAGATTTTTAACTTCCTCATGTCACATCATTTGCTCAATGGAAAATATGTAAAACATAACGATATGAGGAGGTGGGAGTTCACTGAGTGGTACGCGAAGCACTGAACATGTCAAAACGTTCAACCTTTTCATAAACACACAAAATGACAACGTTAGCTCTTTGTGTTGTTGCCTCCTATGAAAATCAAATGAACTTTAATCTACATTGAATAACATTGTCAACAATCTAGTTTTTCTTTTACTCGGTTTGTTAAATTTGTCAATTTTTTTTAAATATTGGTCTCCTCTTTTAACAAATATATGTATGAGTTATGTACCTGTATCAATATGAAAATAGATACCTGTGCAAAAATTTCAATACACAAGTACTAATTACTACTAGTAATATCCCTCAACAAATACTGGTAGCAAAATAATTCAGCAAATTCAGCAAATATAAGATGCAATTTTAAAACGGAAAAACTCAATTGTGTGTTCGTAAGAAAGTCTATTGAACGCATTCAACCATAACCCACAATTAGTTCTTTTATCGAGGGCCATTCCCTGCTGAATATTCTTTTCATTTTCTTTCCTATGAATGTCCTTGCCGGAGTTAATCAAAGATTCGCAAGGTAAAGCCCATTTTACACACCAACACTTTTGGCGAAAAAATCATGAGCATTTAAAATATGATTGTTAATCTGAGATGAGTAGATATCCAAATGTTAGCATACATACCTGACCTGTACGTTCAATAAGCTATCCTATACAAAATGATTACTAACAACGTGAAACGATGTTTGCACTATTTTTACAGAGACTAATTACTTAACTTTTTTAGTACAGTACTACCCAAATACCCCAAAAAAGCAAACAAAGTATTACTCGTTTTGGTAACAATAAAGTAAGCTGAAAAACTTTTGCGGATTCAAAACAGACGCTTTTTCGAGTCAAACTAAAAAAGAATCCAAACAAAAGTGGGGAATAACAGAGTATCTAATAATTCTGTTTAAAAAGGATAAGTCCTTTTAAACCTGTTGTTTCTCCTTAAGCTTCAGGATTGGAACTGAAGACACATGGTAGTGACGGATTTTCTGTCCAAACCAAGCTCAAGCAATACTCTGACCATTCTGAGAAAATGAATTTGTTTGTTTGCAAGAAAATTATTTACACTGAAAATGTACCCCGTTACAATAATATTACTAATTTGACTCTTCCAGTGGCTACTCAGCCCCCTCCCCCCAATTAATAGAAAAAGCTAAAATACGGTAACTGTCCCAAAATTGGAATTTTATATCGCACCAGAAAAGTAGGAAAGTCCTCCATTCTAAGTAAATAGGACAGATTAACGAATATATTGCATCATGCAGAAGAGCGATAATCACGGCATTTCTTGGACTTTTGTTTACAGAAATTTACAATATTTTTTTATTTGCCTGAAGAAAAGCTTACGATGCATCAGTGATTGTGCAATTTTTTTTCATAGATCTACATAGACTCTATGGGAATGTATTGTTGTCTTGGTTTTTAATGCCTTGGATCAGTCGCCGAAAGAGCAGTCGTGCATGTCACGTCTTGATGTTCTTCATCCACAACTTCCTGACCAATAACTTCTTTATCGGCCTGATCTTCTCCACTCACTTGATTGTCGCTTGTATTTTGCTGACTTGAAACAGAAGTCGTTTGTGGTATGTTGACATCAGCTCCTTCCTTCGTCAGGATATTCACACATTTTACATGGTTTTTACTGTTTGCTATTGTGAAGGCGCTTTCTCCGAGTTTGTTAATGACGTTCACATCAGCTCCTGCCTTTATCAGCCTTGACAGCCACTCGTCATCCCCTTTCCTTGCACCACACATCAAGGGGACATATCCATGATTATTTGCCTTGTTCACATCAGCTCCTGCCTCAATAAGGACTGATACACATTTCCATTGATCAGCCATTGATGCCCACATCAGAGCAGTATTACCCATATCATCAATGGTGTTCACGTCAGCTCCTTCTTTCAGCAACTGGATGGCACATTTATCATAGCCATTCTCAGCTGCAGCCATCAGCGGTGTGTTTCCTTCTTTATAGCTCCTGTTCACATCAACTCCTGCTTTAACCAGTCTGTCAATACACTGAACATATCCATATCTTGCTGCTGCATAAATTGCTAACATCTCATCATCATTATGGTAGTTCACATCAGCTCCTGCTCTTATTAAGTAGTCCAGTATTTTAGTTTGGCCTCTATCTGCAGCACATACTAGTGGAGACTTCAAGTTTGATGCTACATTGAGATTCACATCAGCTCCTGCCTCTATCAGTGCTGGTACACATCCCCTTTTGTGAGCCACTGCAGCAAGACCCAAGGAGGTAAATTGAACTTCTTTCGATTTCAGATCCTCGAATTTCTTTTCAACGCGCTGCTTTAGCTCAGTAATTACATCTTCACCTACGAGATATAAGGAGAGAGTAACCATTACAGCATTCTTTGCTTTTAGAATGTCATCGTCACGTGCTTTAAGTGTCAGAGGAATGTTCACATTGGCTCCTGCAGTAATCAATGTGTCAGCACACTTTGCATGGCCAGCTAATATAGCCTGCATCAATGGTGTGAATCCATTATCAGTTTTGGCATTGACAACAGCTCCCGCAAACAGTAACTTCTCCAAACAGTCATTATGACCAGCTTGTGCAGCAAGGAAAATTGGCGTTATTCCATTTTCTCCAGAAGCGTTAATGTTGCATCCGGCTTTGATCAACCTGTCTACGAGATTTCCCCGACCATAATAAGCGGCGTATCCCAGGGCTGTGGTGCCATGTATGTTACTGATGTTCACATCAGTTCCTGCCTTCAAAAGTACATCCACACTTGATGAAGAATTTTTCATTATTGCGTCGAATAGAGCAATCGTTCCAAGTGATCCTTTTTCGTTCACAATAGCTCCTGATTTCAACAATAACGATACACATTTAGGACGATCATCAAATGAGGCTGACATAAGTGCTGTAGTATCCATTTCAAGAAGAGTTGTCGCATAGTTTGTATCTGGGATGGAAGTGGGTATCAATGTTATTCCATCATCTTCTATTGACATCTGTACATCATTTGGTGGCCTGGCAAAATGCCCTTGATTCTTGGAAAAGACTGATTTACTTGTATATGTAGTGTTCACATTAGCTCCAGCTTCAATCAATGCCTCCACACATTGTTCATTGCTTGTATTGGATGATGCGCATATCAAAGCAGTGATTCCACGAGAAGTAGAGGCATTCACATCAGCTCCTGATTTGATCAGTTCCTTCACACAAAGATGAAAACCATACTGAGCTGACCACATCAATGCAGTGGCTCCATCGGTATCTCTAGCATTTACGTTTGCTCCTGCTCGAATCAAAGAGTCCACAATCTGTTTATTACCATAGCATGCTGCGTTTATCAAGGGTGTGTTTCCTTTACTGTCACTCAAGTTCACATCTGCCCCTGCTGTTATCAAGGCTTCGACACATTTTCCACGACTCTTGAAGACTGCAATCATCAAGGCTGTGATTCCTTTGGTAGTACTCACGTTTACATCAGCTCCTGCTTTAATCAAAGCCTCCACACATTTCATGTGACCATAGTGGTTTGCACGCATCAAGGCTGTGATTCCAACATTGTTACTAGCATTCACATGTGCTCCTGCTTCTATCAGAGAAAGCACACACTTGTAGCGACCATCAGCCACAGCACACATCAGTGCTGTATTTCCGCCTGCATTGTGAGCATTTATATCGGCCCCTGCCTTGATCAGCTCTTCTACACACTTGTAATTGTCTTCATCAAATGTTGCCCTTACTAGTGCTGCGTTCTGGCATTGGCAATGAGCGTTTACATCAGTTCCTGCCTGGATCAGAATTTTGACACATTCTAAGTGGTTATACCTTGCGGCAACACTAAGTGCTGTGTTCCCATGTGTACTGCGAGCATTCACATCAGCTCCTGCATCCAGCAGTTGCTGTATACAGTTATCATACCCATTTCTTGCAGCACTAATCAATGCAGTAAATCCATCTTTGCCATGTATGTTCACATTAGCTCCTGATTTTAGCAGAAGATTGACACATTTAATATGGCCACCACGGGCCGTGTTAATAAGGTGAGTGTTACCGTCTTCATCAGGTTCGTTCACATCGGCTCCGGATCTGATCAATGCTTCGTACATGTGGGAGCTGCCTACAGTTAATCGTTTTGCAGCATCTACAACAAAGGGACAAAAATTATAAAACACTATGTTTATATTTTACCAACCCCAGAACAAATAAACTAAAAATTCTTGGATAATTGCGTAAGATGATTAGTCTGTGTAGTACTTATTCTCACTTGAATCAGTCGTTTACACCGCATGTAAATTACATGCTGGAAAATGAGCACTATCTTGTTCTATCAAGGGAGAGGCAAAGTTTTCCTCCCATTACCTGACCTACCTCGCAAATATGTCCCAAAATAAGCCATTTTAATCAGAAAATCTCATAATTTTGAGTATTGTCCTCCCTTGTAGATTCTCGATGAATCTTTGCATAACATTCCACAAGAACACCACGTCGCAGGTTGTGTGTTTTACTGACCTAAATCAAAGAATCGTGAAGCGTGACAAACCAATAATAACAGGCACACAATGCAGTCCTGCGTAATTACTGACAAGCACAAAAAAGTGCCGACTCTTCAGTGTTTAGTCTACAGGCCCTGAATTTACGCGGAGATATTTCCCTGTGTTCTGGTTGTACCATTGAATTACAATGTGTACACCTTTTGTACAAAAATCAGAATACACCGACCAATAAGGTTGTTCAAATAATATTGGATTTAGGGTGTTTGCTGTCGAATTCTTTTTGCAATAAAAATACAGTTGGTGTCATATTGGAGTTCTTGGGTTCATCATTATGAATTTTTGTAATGATTATGACATTAAAATTAGTAACTAATACTAAATTAGTTTCCATCATGTGTGTTAGCTCCGTTAGTAGCACATCAAACTTTGAATCTGGAGTTTCTACTGAGCTTGAAATATCATTGGTCAGGTACTAACCAGATATTGCCATAGTACTGAACATAGATTAAACAGATTTAATGCTTCTCTATTAGGAATTATTCATTAATAATTTGGATCGAGTTATCTCTACTGAGGTGAAAATGAAAACAAGAAATCTGAAGTGAAAGTGAATGGTATTTCAATGCAATAATCTGAAATTGATTATCAGAAAAGGAAATGACAAATTGTTAGTATGGACATAGCATTGCAGACCCTGTGTGGAAAAAAATCATCAACGTTTGAGCTCAATCTGCCGGCCGTGGTACGTCTTGCAAAACAGACGATTTGCATGTTCCGCATCTTTGGAAATAGGTTTAAATTTTGCGGGTGTTAAAATGATAACTTTTCCTTTATCCCTTTATTTAATCCCTAAAGAGTTACTATTGAAACTGTTCATACATGCTCATACAGCTTGTGTATAACGTCCTTCAGTTATCAAAAACGTTTTTTTCTTTGGACACAAATCTCCCAAATCACAGCGTGAACACCCTGAATAAAATTCAGAAAATGCGTGTGATTTTAGGGATGTCAGAAACTACTGCCCAAAGTTTTATAATGGTAGTCTATGAGAAATTTTTTTTTTGAGTTTTTGAAGTGTCTGGAACTATTAGTTGTACCTTCAAATACTTAGTATATCCTTATTTCTGATACTAAGGAGATTCGACTGATGTGAAGATATTTCAATAATTATCTTTATTTTAAATTTTAAAAAAATTAACTTTTTCCTAGAATGAGATATTCAAAAAAGCTCCATGTCAGTCAGATCTCCTTAGTATCAGAAATAAGGATATACTAAGTATTTTAAGATACAACTAATAGTTTCTTCCAGACACTTCAAAAACTGAAAAAAGGTAAAAAAAATTTCTCATAGACGACCACTATAAAACTTTGGTCAGAAATTTCTGACTTCCTAAAAAAGTGTAAGTATTTTCTGAACTTTATTCAGGGTGGTGAAGAGACAATGTCAGGGATCAGGATCATTTTTAAGATCTCGTGTAGCAGTCATTTACGCAATGCAGAAATTGTTCCCAAGTATACTACGGTACAATAATTAATTGTCTGGTATGTAAAACGTACAGTTTTAACTGTAAAAAGCATATGTTTGTTGTTTGGAATTAGACTATATTATTTACCATCTTTAATCCACTATGAAAATGGCAAGAATTTTCTACAAGCCGAGCCAGAGTGGCTGAACGGTTTACAGCACTGTGCTTGCGGCACAGACAGTCGTGGGTTCGAGCCCCGAACCTCCACCACTGCTTGTGGACACATGCGCAGGTACATTGATCAAAAAGGCTCGGCTGCCATGCTGACCTCAGTCAGCAGGTGTCGCACCAGAGGTGAATCTGACGACTAGTGCGCAGGCAAGAAAACGTGCAAGCAGAAATCCATCCTGGCTTTGAAACCCAGGTTAGAAGTCACCAGAAGTTCAAAACAGGGGTATCAGTGGCCCCACGAAAGGGACTTATGTCCCCCAAAAATTTTTAAAAAAAAAGAAAAAGATTTCTCTACAAAATCTGATCTTCCGTCTTTAAGTGCACAAGTCAGTCAAAACAGATGTAAATTTCATCTTTAATTATTTATTTTCTGTTGAAAAATAATAGTCCCCGCTAGAAAACATGGCCTATCGATTATTTGTGACTTTAAAAGTTGGTCGAATACTATTCTGCAGAAAGTGACAGTAGTGGATCCAGGAAAAGGTGAAGGCCAGTGGGTCATGCCCTATACTCTCGCATTGAAAGAGTAAAAAAGATGGTCGTCATAGTTTGTCGAATAGATTTCATGTTTCTTGCTCACATTTCACTGGATCCGCCACTAAAGGATTTACAAAAATTGTACAACAGGTAACCAGTACAACATTTCTTGGATATAAACACTTCCTTATCTATACTTTATGAACCGTTATGGGAGGATTTATGATATTTATGGAGATTGTAGGTGAGAGTTTTATCATTAATCTGGGCCTGTAGGTTCTATATTGTCAATATTATCCCGCGACACAGGTAGACTTGCGGCTCTGCACTCTTCAGTTTCAGTGGCGATTGTTCCGATCACAAAATGAGTCATCACATGTCATCTTCGTTTTCGCATGTTGGTGATGTTGACGCACACGCAGAGAATGACTTCAGTCCCGTTCCCTGTGTCATCCATTGACCCAATACAAAACTTGACGCAGACGGTGACGCACATGCAGACGCACACACTACGTGTAAACAGAGCTTAAATCTTGCGTAGTAACATAGATAAATCAGAAGTGTATCACTGTTTAAAACATTTGACAGGTAACTTCCTCATGTATGAATAATGTCTTTTGCAACGCAAACACGTAAGTTTATGTTTATTCAGACAACGTTACCGTATTGTGTGAAATGTCTGTATTTAACACAGATCTGGGTATTTTGACAAAAAATGGCGGAACATTTGAAGAAACGTATCCACTGCAAATTTCTTAGAAGTCTCAACTGGAATAGATTATACAAAGGAAATGACGGATTGTTTTTATCCGATGAAGCTATTAAATCTGAGTAAATAGAAGAAGTATTAGATCACAACATGCATTTTAATTGTTGCATTGTGTGTATCTATTGTTTTTACTACATTACTCTATGGAACATTACACTGGTGAAGTAATATCCATCATCTGATATCTGTGGATGCACAACACAAAAGCACACGCAATCAATTCAGTTAAACATTACAACGATTACAGTGATGATTAGTATACAACACAATTTCCAACAGATATAATGTTTCAATTTTATATTACAAAGGTGTCGCTAAACATGCTTCTTTGATACTGTGAATGCAGTCTCCCCCACCTTGTTCTTTATCTTCACATCTGCCCCCGCTTCGATCAGTTTGATAAGCCATTGATCATCACCTTTCCTTGCTGCACACATAAGAGGAACGTCACCTCGGTTATTTGTCACATCAGCTCCTGCTTCAATAAGGGCTGACACACATTTATATTTGTCAACTATTGAAGCCCACATCAGAGCAGTGTTACCCATAACATCAACAATATTCACATCAGTTCCTGCTTCAATCAGCTGGACCACACAGTGTTCATATCCATTCTCAGCTGCAGCCATCAGCGGTGTGTTTCCTTCTTTATAGCTCCTGTTCACATTAGCTCCCGCTTTAACCAATCTGTCAACACACTCAACATGTCCATATCTGGATGCTGCATAAACTGCTGTCATATCATCATCATTATGGTCGTTCACATCAGCTCCTGCTCTTATCAAGTAGTCCACTACTTTAGCTAGGCCTCTATCTGCAGCACATACGAGTGGAGACTTGTGATGTGATGTTGCGTTCACATCGGCTCCTGCTTCTATCAATGATTTTACACATTTCTCCATGCCACAAGCTACAGCAAGGCCCAAGGGAGTAAATAGAACTTTTCGTATCTCCAAATCCTCAAATCTATCTTCAACTATTCGCTTTAGTTCAGAAACTATTTCATCAGCCTCGAGATAGGATGATATTCTTGCAATGATATCTTCCTTTACTTCCAAAATGTTCCCACTGCAAGTTTCCAACATCACGGATGTGTTCACATCAGCTCCTGCAGTAATTAATGTATTAACACATTTTGTGTGGCCAGCTAATATAGCTTGCATCAAAGGTGTGAATCCATTAGTAGTTTTGGCATTCACATCAGCTCCTGCGTTCAGTAATTTATCCACGCAGTGTTTGTGCCCAGCTTGAGCTGCAAGGAAAAGTGGAGTCATCCCTATTTTTCCAGATGTGTTAATATCTGCTCCGGCTCTTATTAATGGGATAATTAGGTGTTGTCGACCGTAGTGGGCAGCATATCCCAAAGCCGTTGTTCCGTGTGTGTTTCCTGTGTTCACATCGGCGCCCGCTCTCAATAGTAAATCGGCACACGATCCAGAACCAGTCATTACTGCCATAGACAAAGCAGTGGTTCCTAGAGATCTCTTTTCAGTTGTATCAGTTAAGGATGAAGCTTTCAGGAAATTGTTTAAGGCTACCAACGTTATTCCACCATCTTTGATTGACATCTGTATATATTTTGCAAAAAAGTCCATGAATTGAGGATGAGTTCTTGAGTTCACATCCGCACCTGCGTAAAGTAGGATCGTCACACATTCGTCATTAAACGTGTTAACTGCAATAATTAAGGGGGTGACACCATCAGCATTGCTGGCATTCACGTCTGCTCCTGCTTTAATCAAGGCTTTCACTAAGTTTGCATTGCATTTCGTAGCTGCATACATCAGCGCAGTTCGTCCGGACGGGCTACTCACGTTCACATCTGCTCCTGCTTCAATCAAGGCCTCTGTACATCTTTTGTTGTCTTTTAACATTGTACAATACAAGGCGGTCATTCCATGAGCATTAGTAACATTCATATCTGCCCCTGCCTGAAGAAGTGAGCGTACACACCAAGGGTGATCTTTATCCACTGCGATAATAAGTGCTGTGTTTCCCTGGTTACTGCGAGTGTTTGCATCAGCTCCTGCTCGTATCAGTTCTTCTACACACTCATAATGATCTACATTCATTACAGCTTTCATCATCGCTGTATATTGGTATTAGCATTTTAACACAGTCTAAGGCGAATTCACCTGCAGCAGCAATCAATGCTGTATTCCCATGTGCATCACTAGCATTTATATCAGCTCCTGCATCTAACAGTACTCGTACACAGTAATCATAGCGATTTCTTGCTGCCTCTATTAATGCAGTGGTGCCTTCCTTGCCACGTTTGTTCACATCAGCTCCTGCTTTTAGTAGCACATTCACACATTTAATGTGGCCACCACGGGCTGTGTTAATGAGGTGAGTATTGCCATGTTCATCAAGTTCGTTCACATCAGCTCCTGATCTGATAATCGCCTCGTACATACGGAATCTTCCTACTGTCAACCTTCTTGAAATACCTGTGGAAAACCCAACATGTGAGATAGAAAAATATCAGTGAATTTAGAAATAAATCATAATTCTGAAGGTATTTAACCTACCTGGAAATGTTGCTTGAAAATAAGCCATCTTTCTTTTCTTTATGCTCATGAATTTTAAAATTTACTTCCAGTTGTAGAATTCAGTTAAAGATTGACAACACACACGAAGAACTGCGCAGTTTTATAGCCTAAATTAGAGACGCGTGAAACCTCACAACCCAACCACAACGAACACACGGCGGATTCACAGATCTTTACGGACGAGAAAATTTGAATCTAACACACTGAGTCAGTTACCTTTGAAACTGACATGTTACAGTTTGATTATTCATTTGGGTTTTCTCAATGAAATCCTCTTTTATTACTTAACCACTCTGTGATTTACTTGATAATTAAAACATATTGGCAATTTTCAAAGGTAATCTGAAGAATTCTGCACATGCTCAATTTGTCAGTGATGTTCCAGGGATTCTCCATGTTACAAAATTTTCAGAGTAGAGCATTTCATATTTTCTTTGATAGTCTATTAACTTCTGCTGGTCTTGAACCAGTGACCACTTGATCACAAACATACTTTTCCTACTACTGCAGATATTCTTTCAGCTGAATAACCGGTTGGCCATGCTTCAATGATTCTCAATAAATTAAGCAACTTTGGCATAAGGTCTTTCAGCATAACCTGTCTGGGGAGTACCCCAGTCCTGGCAGGAGTACCCCAGTCTTGGCCAACAGGGTACCCAGTCTTGACTGGGGGTACTCCACTCGTGGCTAGGTGGGTACCCAAGTCTTGGACAGGGGGAGTACCCCAGTTTTTGCTGGGGGACCCCTGTCCTAAGGTACCCCTTGGAAGGGATATGGGACCAGAGGCTGGGGTACCCCCAGAAGGTACAAGGGATCAGATGGTTGGACACCACCCAAGAGGACATGGGACCAGATACCAGGGAAAGAACATGGGACTTGGGTAACCGCCCAGTGGTGAGCAGACAGACAAACTGAAAGTATTACCTTCCCCATCCCATAGGAATGTGGGTAAGGAAGATAAATTATTGCCCTGAGGAAATTTGAACCTTCAGAATCGTTAACGGTTCATCACAATTAATACTGAACTATTTGAACATAATAGAGGCGGGAACAATGAAACACATTGTGTGTTTAATAGATTTAAGGAGAGGAAATTGTTTCTGCATAAGATGCAATCAACAGACCGATGTTTAAGAATGAAAAAGAATGATATCCCTTCATCTCTCTCTATTGAAGATGAGGAAAGATTTTGTCCAAATGGTAAATTAGACCTTACGTGCTTGAAGCATAAATAATTGGGACACATGCAACGTACATCACAATGACAAGTAACTTCCTTATGCACCCTGCAGGAACTTCAAAAGATTCTGACATTTGCGACAAATATCAAGGATTTCTGACATCATTTTATAATGGAG
>JBCAUG010000685.1:0-25989 GCA_038406175.1 Haplosyllis leylae | reverse complement strand
GTCAATTTACTGTTAAATCGACCAGTCACGTGATCAACAATGTCCAATTAAAAACCTTTATTTTGTTAACAGACCGCTGAGTATATAATATAAAGGTATATACCTACCTTGAAATGAATGTATATGATGTTATGGTGTCTGAATAATAAACAATCTAAGAATAAAATAAAAAAGACTACCAGTGTTCTGCAAACAGTGCAATGTTTACATTTGCATTGGATTACAGTAGTGATAAACGTCCCTTTGTTTTTCTTTTACCTGAAAGATTATCCTAACATTTTTATTATCAGTCAGTATAATCGTCTTATATAACGTTTTTGTAACGCTTCAATTATGTATATTTTAACCTGTCTTTTTGATAACAGATATGGATATGTTTTTCTTAAAGAAACCTTAATCCATTCTCTTCATTTGAGAATATAGTTTCATATTAACTGCACCGAGTTTCACTAATGGCATCGTTTGAAAAGGAGAGTCACGTCAACAATCTTAATGAAAGAGGACTGGCAGCAATTGAAATGAACCAGACCAAATTGGTTCAAACAGACGAAGGGGGTGCTCCACCACATCAAGATCATGGATACGCGTGGTTCATTGTCTTTGGTGAATATCAATTATTTTCAATCTGTTTCAGTGATATAGGATAAAAATGTTGGTACATCATTACTAGCAATGATCGCTCTTTCGTCTGTCCAATTATTTCCACGGATACTAATTCACAATGCTATTTTGTTCGTTAACATCTCAACAATACTTGGTACAACAACCACGAGTTATATTGAAGTTAAGGGAATGACACGTTGTCTCTTCTTCAAAAGTCAAAATTTAGTATTTTTTGTTATATAATTACGTCCCATACTTTGTGGGAAAAATGATACAATCAACAGTTTTGAACAATTACTAAATTGTAAATTAACATATTTTTGAAAATATAGCGAAAAAACTGTAAAATACAACTTTGTGTCCTGAGATATTGGTTATTTTACTATATTCAATAACGTATAGCAATTTACAAGTAAAAAACTGTTCAAAATCGTTGATAGTAGATTTATCATTTTTCCCCACAACACAGATATGGGAATTGAACAAAAAGGTACTAAATGTTGACTTTTTAATAAGAGACAAGGTATCATTCCCTCCATTTGAATATAACCTGTGACAAAGGTCATTGGAAAATTGAACAGCCACCTTTGGCGATAATTCCTACTACATATAGTAATGGAATAATTTGTTTTAGCTGTGTGGCTCTACATTGCTGTGGTGGGAGGGACATATCAAGTATTCGGTGTGATTTACATTGGACTGTTAGATCTATTTGAAGCAGGGGAATTCACGACAAGTCTAGTCTCTACCGTGTATATGGTGTTTTCATGTACCGGATGTAAGTACCCGAAAACTGTTTGATAGAAATGTCTCACATGTGAAAGCTAATGTGAGAATATCAAAAATTTCGCAGTTGGCTCGATTTCTTTGGTAATATTCTTCAAAGGTTTACAATCGGGATCATATCAGTAAATTTTACATACAAAATTTCGAAACCTTGATCCATTGAGAATCATGCACCTCGGTCAAGTGACTGTACAATTTAGAAGCGGAAAAATTTAATTGTTTTAGATAGAACATCACAATTTTTTGCATAAGGAATTTGGATTTGTTGATTTCAGGCCATTTACTCTCTTTTTCACTTTCAGCTGTTGTTACCGGATGGTTGTCAGATAGATATCCCTTACGTATTCTAGTGCTTATTGGAGCCTTATTGTCAATGACAGCCTTCGTCGTGTCTTCATTTGCTCCTAATATTTATGTTGTCATTATTGGCTATGGAGTGATTAATGGTAGGTAGCTGTAAAATATTGTAAGCTTTGCATCTGGATAGTTATTTTATTTCATCATTGTAGACAATACATCTGTTCTAATTATCAAATTCTTTTGTATTCTTGTATTTGTATTCTTTTATCTGGAATAATAAGAATTATTGGTGACTCGTTGAGTTACCTAAGTGGTTGGTTTCGGGCTACGCATGAATGTTTGAAATTTTTTGATGATTTATTTTGGCACTTTTTGTTTAAGTTCAGAAAAGTCACCACACATGAATGTTACCACGCTTGATTGTTAATGCCCCATTAGCCACCTGTGTGTAATTCTTGAACTTCCTGATTTACATCAATATTTAATTCAGGAATTGCATCCGCTTTTATGGATTCTCCACTATTATGTGTTATGGGACAGTACTGGAATAAAAGGACAGCCCTTGCAAGCGGTACAATAGTCTGAATATTATAAGTTTGTGGCATATTTCACATGTTGCTATTTTCGGCATAACGAGAAGAGAAGAGAATACATATTTGAGTTTTTTCTATTTTGGTTTTGAAATTGGGTGAATTAATTAATCTAATTAATTGAATTAGACAATTGCTTCATGGATAATGGAATATACTATCTGTGAACAGTAATTTATTCACACATAGTGTATTCAACTGTCTTGGGATAGTGTAAATTCATTTTTGACTATCCATGAAAAGTGCTTATTCATTTTACATTGTCCTTGTATTGTGCAATATCACAGTGTAACTGTCTATGAATAGTGAACTGATCTCTGGATAGTGCAAAAGAACATTTCACCATCCATGAGTAGGCAATTCCATTGTCCATGTACTAACCCAGTCCCAGCCGAGGGTACCCCCCAGAAAGGACCGGGAACCAGAGACCAGGGAAAGAACCTGGGACTGGGTACCCCCAGAAAGGACCTCGGACCAGAGACAATGAAAAGAACCTGGGACTGGGGTACTTCCTGGGAAAGGATCTGAAACCAGAGACCAGGGAAGGAAGCTGGGACTGCGTACTGCCAGAAAGGACCTGGGGCCAGAGACAATGGAAAGAACCTGGTACTGGGGTACTTCCTGGGAAAGGATCTGGGACTAGATACCAGAGAACGAACCTACAACTGGGTCCCCCCCTTGTTGACAGACACCTGTAAAAACAGTACCTTCTCCATCCTTCGGATGCGGACGGTAAAAAACGCCTTTTTTTCAGGAATTGCCTACAGCGGTGCGTCCATAGGAACGCTTCTCCTTCCGGTTGTTTATGCCCTCCTGATTGAAGAATACACAGTTCGAGGAGCTCTGCTTTTTGCAGGTTGAACTGTGACTATTATATTGATTCTGTGAAGACAAAATTCATTCCAGTATTCAAATATATTCTATATATTTTAATCTATTCTCAATTTCAGGAGCATTTCATTTTCATATTGCCATATCTGCTATGCTGCTCAGACCTCCGCCAACGTACAGGAAAATAGGGAAACTAATTCCTTCTCTTTTAATGGATCAAGAAACACAAATGGAAATACTCGTGTCGCCAGGAAAACTGACGATAATGGAAAATGCTAATAATGAAAGGGCGTGGAAATCTAAAGGTGAAAGGTTGGTTAATATGGGATTTCAAGGTGACAATGGACACACTGAAAATGATCATTCCAGAGAAGCCATAACTCCTTTTCCCATAAAAGATGAAGACGATACAAAGGGTGAAACAGCGAAGTACGAAAAATGTGCAGCATCATATCAAGTAATATTTACCAATCTAACCTTTCTTCGTCTCTTTGTGATGATACTATTGGCATCATTCTCAGTATTCAGCATTTTGTACCTCATGCCTCCGTTAGCGCAAGAACGAGGAGCCTCAGATGTAACTGCATCACTCACTGTAACAGTTTGTGGAGCTACTGAACTGGTTTCTAGGTACAACCCCGATACAAAATTTACTGATTTAAATTTTGAATATTTGGGGAACCTTTGAAAGTCTAAATGGTGCCTAATTCCCGTGATTTATTTTATTTGACACTTGTCAAAGAAGTTTTCTGCTTTCTTTCAGACTGGCCATAGGCGTTTTGGAATTTGGTAAATAAATACAAATTAAACAAAGTATTGGTTTGGTCAATTGCCAATTTCTTGGTTGGTGTATGTGGAACTGCCGTGACTTATACAGAAGATGTCATTTCTGTTATAATACTTGGGGCCGTTACGGGTAGGATCCTTGACTCCTTCTTGCAATATGACATTTATGAGGGTCTTATTTAAAACTCAGAAATCAAAGACTTACCATTTCAAAAATTTTACTGACAACTGTAAAACTAAAATGCAGCGCAGAATTATAATTCCTTTGAATTTTATATCACAACACATGTAATGTCGTGTTCTCGATTAACCTCAGCTTCAGGATCAGTATTCAGCATGAGTTTAGAGTACGAAAAGACCGCTCGTCCGAAATGAGCAGTCTTCTTCTCAAAAGACCGCTCATTTAGGTATGAGCAGTCTTTTGTAAAATAGTAAAAGACTGCTCGTACTGAAAAAGACTGCTCATTTAGGTACGAGCAGTCTTTTGAAAAAGACTACTCGTACCTAAATGAGTGGTCTTTTGGGAAGAAGACTGCTGTTTCGGATGAGCGGGTTTTTCGTACTCTAAACTCATGCTGAATACTGATCCTGAAGCTGAGATGGACAATATCCACGTAATTTCGAACAGGTATAGGTGGTACAATAATGATACCATTAATGGTTCAGATTTTGAACGACTGCATACCAGCTCCTTTGTTGGGAAGATCTTCGGGTCTCGTATTATTTGCATTTGGTGTTGGACCTGCTATAGGGTATGCGTTAACAGGTAGGTAAATTTCCCAGCTTCCACATTGCAATGACCCAATCGAATTTTCCTCAAATTATACAAAGTTGGCAAAGAAGCGGTGCAGAGAGAAGCTCTCTGAACTGAACTTTGTTTCATGCACCACTGCACTTTTGGACTTCGATCATTTCCAGAATCAATAAAGCATGGCTTTATGGAGCTCTCAAAGATTCAGATTGACAACCAAATGTCAACTTAGCTCAGTCAGCAAGGTAGTAGAGTAAAGACCAAAAGGTCCTGGGTTCTATCCCCACTTGAGGAAATTTTTTTTGCTGAATTTATTTTACTATTCTCCACGTAAACTTTTATTGGCAAAGGTGTCAATCTTGTATAATTTAGGGGAAACTCCAGTTAATACATCTTTTACAAACGTAAAGCTTTTCTCCTCACTTCAAATAGGTCAGATGAGTCAGGACTCTGGTTCTTATGACGGAGCGCTGAGGCTATTTTCTTTCACTTTATTTCTGGTTTTTCTCATTGGAACTTCGAATGAAATTTTTACAAAACTGAAATTACTAGTTCACACAAGGAGAGACAAGAATCAGAATATTGCAAAAAGTGAAATTCAAGAACCAAAGACATTGCAACAGGATATTACCAGCACTTGGTTGTAAATAATATTTGAAGAACTTATAAGAAACCTTTGTTGAATAATGACCCAATGGTGTAATAACTTACAGATTGCTTTGTTCAAACTTTCACGAAATTTTGAAATGAGATCTTTAAAACACAAAGATGTTAGATTTTTGTTCACCTAAAATGCGGTGAGTTGAGTATTGTTCCGTTTTTTAAAGGAAATTTTTGGAGAACATAAGTCCTTTATATCGTTCTTGCATACAAGTTTGGATATCATTTCTACATTCATGATTGGAAAATTGTTTCAGCTGTATGGATTTGTACGTTAGTCACAAGAGGAACATTTGATGCTTTCGGTGATATTTGGGATTTTTACAAACACACAAAATTGGCAATATTGGCATCAGAGACTTTACTACGTGAAAACAAAAAAATCCGGCAACAAAAAATGCCACCCCAGTAAGTATTGAACCTGGGACCTCTGCCGTTCAGGTCTGATGCTCTCCTCTCCTCTCTGAGCTAGTCTGTTAGTTTTTGTATTAAATTCTTTACTTTGAGAAATAAATGAGTTCATTATGATACCGATGGCTGCCTACCATGTCGGCCTTGGTGGAAAAGGAGAAAAAACTCATAAGTCTTCCGTGCTTAATGGGAGCTAAAAACCTGGTGCACTTTGTGAGAAGTTGTAGGCAATCTGCTTTTAAAGTGAGACTCTGTGGGATGACATCGTAGTTCTTTGCTGAGTACTGATTGAGTTGGCGTGGAATATATAAAATAAGTACATAATACGATTACTTTAGCATAGAAAACTCACCAGATAAGAAAACACTAAAGGCAAAAACTATATGTATACATTGGTGGGACCTCCCCCCAAGAACGTATGCCCTCTTCTTTGATTTGTCCGCAAAATGTTTTCAAGATGTAAGTCCACCATAATCCTCTTATTGAGGACAATAATGAAGATTTGTAATAAAACATAAATCTTTTGTCATTAGAAACATTTCAAAACCCACACTATTTCCTATTTTAGGGTCCGTTCGCACTTGACGATGACGATGCAGATTTTTGTCCTCAGAATGGGTTCTGCATCCATTTTTGACGACAAAAAGAAATGGGTTGCATGGTTGCCAATGAGACCATTCGCACTTAATTGGCGACAAAAATAATTTCGTTGTCGTCAAGGGCGAACGCGCCCTTACTGAGTGTGTGTTACAGAAATATGACATCTCTTTAGGTTAAAGTTTAATTCAAATAATATTCAAATATTTTGAGCATGTGCAGCATCAAAGCCAATGATTTGAACAACTTTTTTATTTAAATTTCGTTTTCCATAAGTGGTAGCGTGACTTTCCTTCTCTAAACTGTGGAATTTCGTGAAGTTTCAATTTTATAACAAAGAAGCAGAAAACAGTCCATCACATATTGACGGGTTGCCTCATTGATAACAAGTAATTTTACAAAGCAATTGAAAAACAATTGTGTGATTTTTAACATTCGATATTTCAAAAAAAAAACTACCAAATCCACGTGACAACTTGTGGTTAAAAAGCAGAAAGTTCAGTAGTCCAAGAGAATATAGGATGTATTACCATTCTCATTTGCAGTTGAAGCGCATGATTCCGACTGCGTTGGCATTGGAATTTAAAATTAAACACCTATATCTATCTATAATTAAAAATATCCATGATATCCTTCAAACAATTTGAAACCATGGAAACAGTGCAAAAATTAATAACTGAATATGCGTTGGAAGTGTATTGTGATTTTTCCTCATTATGTAAAATACTTTTCCCAGTAGAGTACCATTATTTCAAAAAAAAATCTCCGAATTAGTCCAGTCTATTATAGTTGTTAGGAGTACGTTAATGGAGATACAGCGTGATAAGGAGTAATCACTACTCTCAGGAAAGTAAGAAGCTTATTATATGTGCATGATAACATCGAGCTTCCAGGGACTAAACACTGAGCAAAAAGTCTTATTTCTGCGGTCAAGGACTTCGCATTATCGAGAAAATTAGATCAACTAGAAGCAAATAATGAAAAATTTCCACTCCTTATGAATGAGAGGATATGAGCTTAAAAACAATATCTGACATGTTGATTAGGCACAGGTAAGAACCTCCACATAATTGGCAAGAAGTTACGCCTCGTGGTGGGTGAATATCAAAGAATGCAATGGTTTCACATTCAGGGGGGATCAGCGTGGCGGATCGCAGGTAAACTGGAAAATCACAAAAATTAGAATTTCTCTTTCCATACTTTCACAACTGTTCTTAAAATATGCCTATACGCTAGACGTTTTGATTCATCAGTTTGTCCACAAGGAATTTTCTGACGGCACTTTGTTGATTCTTCTAAACTTTTAAAAAAACATTTTGTCAGTGAACTTGATTTAACTTCATTCAAGTTTTCTGCAATCAAATGGTTTTTTAAAAGTTTAAAAGAATTGGCAAAATGCCGTCAAAAAATTCCAGGTGGACAAACTGATGAATCAAAATGTCTAGCATATAGGCATATTTTAAAAACAGTTGTGAAAGTACTGAAAGAGAAATTCAAAGTTTTGTGTTTTTCCTAAACTTGATTCAAGTTCATCAGTTCACATGCAATCCGCCGCGCTGATCCCCCCTGAACAGGCGCAGACGATTTAAATGATAGGACATTTAAAGTTACATCATAGATCATCTTTTATTGTTTGTGGATCATTAATCAAGACTTTATCTGTGACGATACTGTCATACATGACAGAACGATGACATTTTGATACAATGGAGAAGATGGCCAAGAGAATTCACATCTATGAGTAAAGAAAACATTCATGTGAATTTTCTGAACGATTTCCCTCATCAGATCGTTCCCTGGATATTCAGGGTCACATTTTCAGGGATTGGTTCAAGTTAATACATCTCAATCTTGTCTTCATAAGATTTGCACATTTATTATTAATGTTTGATGCTGCACAAAGTTATCAATTGAAAGTATCTATAGATCTATAGTATGCTTGAAATGTTGAAAGTCACGTCTTTCAGAAGATGAGTCGGTTTCTCAATCAAAAATAGTCAACAAATACTCAATGAATTTGTCTTATGAACGGAACCCATTGCTTCAATACAAAAAATGATAATGCATACACCCCAGCACAAGTTGGACAAACTCACGACTGCAGTCATTACAACGTGTTATTTCGACCCATAAATACTTTTTGACCATTGTGGGTGGAATACGTGCTATAATGGATATGTTGGCCTTTTAATGCGCATTAATACATACTGTTGGCCTTTTAATGCGCATTAATACATACTGTTTTTATTTCTGCAACTCTTTGATCAAAATTAGACTTTCTGATATGATTCGTCGTGTGTGAATCAAAATTGTTGAAATGTAGGTTACCTGTCCTCTTCTCATCATCACCTCATCAATCTCCATTACATTTACTTTGTCATGGATACACAAAGGCGTAATGATGAAAGTCCCTTTTGAAGAGATTTACAGCCATATGGAGCCCTGTTTATTTATCAACAGTGATCAATCAACCTTATCATAAACTTCCTCATTCCCTCCATAATAGCAGTAAGAATACACTATGGGTATCCAATTGTTCTTACTGACAACTGGGCAAAGCACACAAAATATTTTGTAACAAGATTTTAGAAGTTTTCATAATAAAGACGGTACATTTAAATAGCTTTGTATTGTTCAAAATACTAATTAATAAACTCCAAAACTAGTTCCACCAAGAAGGATGTGAGAATAATAGTTGAATTTCAGACTCTAGCAGATATACAAGTAACCATTATCATGATTAAAGTGTATAAAATCCGTTCCCGAAGGGAAAAGAAATGGTAACCGTTTGCACGAAGAGGTCCTTACAGTGAGTTTTTTTTCTGAAAGAATTTCCTGAAAACTGGGTTTTAGTGAACACTGGTTTGTGAACAATTGTGAACTATTTGATTAATATTCTATTCTTAGATGTCCAAACTTTATGTTACAATTCGAGTTTCGTTGAAAGTCAAAAGTCTAATTACAGTGAATTGTTTTCCTTTCAATCAGTTAAATTGGCACGATGTCGTGATGTTTATAGTAGTGATTAATCAAATGCAACGTCGTGCTCTGTTCATTAGGTTTTGATTTAAAGTTCACCTACCATGACTTAAAATTTTACCTGACTAAATATGATATTGTGATTGAGTTCAGCTGATATTTACTGAAACCGAAGAGTTACCAATAGCAGATTGATACGTCTTTTGATACGGTTATACTAGTTGAGGTCCGCATTCGCTCAACATACCAATATCTTACGTGTATGATCATCTCGGTGAACTGTAAGGATAACTCTAAGACATGTGTTGAGATATCTATACAGTTGATGTTTATTGTAGTACTTCTTGTCGTGTTTACAAGTTCATGGTGCAATACATAATCAGGCCCAAAAGGGGCTAACAACTACCTTAAGTAACAAGTATCACAGCATGTGTCATACCCTGGTGGAGGGCACTCAGTGGGTAGGTCACTCATGCATGACTGTTGCCCATTTTGGTCAATTCACATGTTCAGGATTATGGTTGCTCAGTGTATAGTCATGATGAACTGGGGTCGCTTAGTGCTCAACCAGAATCTGGCTATGACACAGATATATAACTGAACTGATCCCTGGTACACGTATCTGCTACCATTTATCACTACACAACTATGAGTCTGTGGGTACATTCAGGGGTCAGGAGCTGGTGTGATCACCAAGAGCTGAAGGTCACTGCATGATGAAAACAAGCTTTAAACCTTTGTACACTCCCAGAAATGTACTGAATAAAGTACATTTAAGTTTCATTAAAGTTTTTTGCAATATTTTGCATCATTTTTGTGATTTCTTTTGAAATGTTAATCTCAAATATGAGATGTATTTGGCAAAATTGCAAAATGCTAATGAATTCTAATATACTTGTACATTTGGCCATAATTTTTTCAGCTTCATTGCAGCAATAGAAATATTTGAAATAATGAAATTTCTATCATTAAAGCTTATTTGAAAGATTTGCCCATGTCTTTTGACACATTAATCTCAACATTGGTTCAGCAGAAAAAACTCAAAATATGTCTCATAGTTTTTGCTGATATTCATATATTTGGCCATAATTTTTTGGTTGATATTCATTCAGCCGTTTCTCCGATGCGGATGGATTTAAATCCATTTCTCAGATGCTCCATAGAAGTCAATGCAGGTTTCTTGCTTTACAATCATTAAAGATTCATGTGTTCCCACCGGCTCCCGACCCATGACATTATGAAATATTACAGTTGTACATGAAAAGAATACATACAGATTGTCTTGAAAGAAAGTTCCGAGCAATACACTCACCTTGATTTCACACTGGTGTTTGCTCATCTTACATTTGGACAGCAAATATCTGTCGTATAGATTAATTACCACCCGCGTACATAGCCAGAGGGTCTGTCCAGGAGGATCTGACTGGGGGCTGTAGTCAGTCCCAGCCGGGGGGGGGGTACTCGATCTCAGCTGGAGGGTACTCAGTCCCAGCTAGGGGGGTACTCAGTCCCAGCCAGAAGGGGGTTGTACTCAGTCCCAGCTGCGGGGGGGGGTACTCGGTCCCAGCAGGGAGGGGGTTGGTACTCTGTCCCAGCTGGGGGGTGTTTGGTACCAACCAGGGGGGGGTGGTACTCAGTCCCAGCTGGGGGGTACTCAGTCCCAGCAGGGGGTACTCTATCCCAGCTGGGGGGTACTCAGTCCAAGCCAGGGAGTACTCAGTCCCAGCAGTGGGGTTACTGAGACCCTACGCGGCGGGCGGTATACCTCTTGCGTTGACGCAGGAGGACTTTCTTGTCTAATATGAGTAGTAAAATTTGCTTATATCGGGCTAATTAGGACCTTCCTAAAATCTGACGTAAAAATTCCGTAGAGGACAGAAAGACAAACACGGTGCAGTGAGTACGCCGGCAAACAATGGTATCGATCAAATCGATCTACCAGGATGTAAGGTCACAGTGCGTTTGTTATTTAGATGGTAATGGGCGACACTGGAAAATTGAAAAGCTATTCCGAGTGCAGTTGTTTGCCTGCGGATATGTCCTTAACAAATGTTTGCCTCCATTGTTTCAATCAAGGAGTCTGTATCTCTATAATTGTAGAAAAAAATCAGAATGAAAAGATTGTCACGCATAGTGTTTTACACCCACAACGCAGAAAATAAGGACACATAGTCAAATATAATTGCTTTGAGACAGTACAGTGGAATCACTGGCAAAAAGGAATGTTCAAAACTTTCTGCATTGTGTAGTCTTCAGTTACTATATCCCGCCAATGCATTTGTGGCCCTCTCTTTACGAATGTAAAATAAATGCAGTTAATTACTTCAGCTATCAGTGTATGTCATTGTATTTTACTAACAACTGGGAAATTATACTGAGAGAGGCATAAAAAGTAATTTACTGATTCAAGATTAATATGAAATAGATTACAGGTAAGTCTCATGTAGAACTTGGGGGAGAGAAGTGGACTTTCTAAAAGTTAACCCAACATCAGCCACTAAAGCTATAGGATTATTTTTTTGATTAAAATTCAAAATTCAACTATGGAATAGAGTAAACGGGATCACTTTTTGTTGCTGTACAAGAGATTAATGGCACACAGTGAGAGCCTTTTCACTTTTCAGTCGGGTGACTTCGGTTCTCCCAGCACACGAGCAATCGAAGTTACAATTTGAATTCCACATTCTGAAATTTAATCAATGCCCACAGATGTTTTTGAGAAACATATAAACGGTTTTAGATGCAAATATGGTTGACAGGAATTTATCACAAGTTTACGATAAGGTAACATTTCCAACATGATGCTAAACGTGATGATGTTTCATCACAGATCATCATATGTATTTTGTCGAGCAGTGAAGCTGTTAAAAATGTGCAAAATTCTAATGTTTCGAATTGAGATTTACGTTGAATAACCAGAAAAGGAAATAAAGAGTTGATACCCCGGTATCCCAGTGAAGTGGCCAGTTGCAGAAAGAATTTTGTGACCTCCCTCCCCAGCTCACAATATCCTCCTCCCAAATTTCCTCCAGATGGCAGCATTTTAGAAAGTACTACTATCTGAGGATAAAATATGAAATTGGTACCCCTTACCCCAGCTTATTCTATTCCTTACGGGCTCGATTAACCTGAAAATCAGTTTAGGTAATAACAAACGGTATTACTAACAGGTGTCACATCAAAAATATTCGATGTTCAGAACGATTTACCAGAATCCTGGTTTCCAGTATGTCGTTATCAATCAAGATATGATGAATTTTGGTTGCCTTCACTATTCTTTCAAATTAATATTTCCTTCTTAAATTTCTTTTGGAGGACATAAGTCCTTTTTGCGGGGATACTGATTCCCCTGTTTTTGGACTTCTGGTGAAGTTTACCCTGGGTTTCAAAGCAAGAGTGGATCCCTTGCTTTTATGCTTTCTTGCCTGCGTGCCGTGGATTCTTCAGAATTTTTTTTGATTCACAGCTTTCAAACAGCATGAGTAACGATGGTCTGATTCGACTCAATGAATACAGGGAAAAGTAGCCAACTTGGAAAGCATTGTTTCGGGTCATTGCACAACCTTACGTGAACATGTTATCTCAATGGGGACATCCTACTTCGATACTGACTTCGCTTCACAAATGAAGTTGACTAAATTTCCCTTAATTCATTGCTTCGTCAGTGACAAAATCTGTGGATGTCACAGCCAAGTAGATCTGCTGAACAAATCCAAACCTAATCGGATTGCCTGAAAAAGTAATTGTACAATAGTAATTTCTAGACAAATAGATCATTGTAAAGACTGAACTATTTGCCATTCACGAAAACGTCCGAAACCTCTAATCATCCTACAGGGTGAAAAAGAAATATGAGATACTCCTTTGAAAATTCCAAAAAGAATAGGATTTAGTGCTTATGAGTTTATTGCTCATAAAAAGTTGTGATGTGACTTTTTATATTATCTCATCAAAACAGTTTTATAACATCGCATAAAGTACCTAGTAATTGATGTCATTCTTTCAATACACTTAGTGACTATAAAGCTGTACGTTGACGCATTTGGAAATATATCATAAAGCGGTGCATCAAAACGATGTAGTATTAGGTGCTAACCTTTGTTGTAACGCCTCAAATTATGGACAAAGAAACTTACTTCTGGAAAATGTCACCACAGTGCGAAAGCAAGTGGACCACTAATCATCTCACCCCCCCCTCCTTTACTTACAGAATTAGTAACTTGCCACATCTTGAATTGGTGTGAGTCTTCTCCTATTTTGCCCAATATTCAGTGAATTGATTCGAGAACGCTTACCGAATTAGGTCTTGCTTAAGGTTTTATCGAGTTGTCGTGTTATACACAAAATAAATAAAACAACTATGTTTTCTTTCATTTACGTTGGTACAAACAGAATCTCAGGTACAAAAGATTGCCTATAGTCGGTGTGTGTGAATGTGTCTCTGCAGGTGTAATTGATAGGTGCGTACTTTCATACTTTTGTTCTGAAATGATACAACTTCCTTGTAATTTCATTGTGCCCTACGCATTTCTTGTTTTGTCCTACATTTCGTCTTTGAATAAATATCTGCAAAAGAACTAACGTTGCAAATTGTAACAGGTTGCGAATAAACTATTGCGAATTCTGAGGAGAGGAGATTAACCGTGACTGTATTTGGCTTCTGTTGAGCCAAAGAGCGACGAACTGTACCTCAAGCATCTCCTCAGACTTTCCCGCCAAAACCCCATGCATGGATCATGCCCTAATCATGTGAAGATCACACACACCTTGTTTCACCCCTCAAGCAATGTCCAATCAGTGCAAAGATGGCATGTGCACAGTCCCTGGTAACCAATCAGTAAATCGCGTGATGAGTATAACCAATCACAGCATGACATGTCAGTGTGTATTCCTACTCATCCCCTCAGGCCTGTACAGCAGTAACTACTGGTCTAATATAGGCTAAACTTTGGTTAGTCTGTTCCACTACCTGCATTAACCACCAAAGGCACTGGATAGCTCCAGGCCTTTGCCAAATTGTCATCCCCTCTTGTGTACTACTTTGTGTGGTAGCATTGATCTTCTGGTAACTAGGCATTAGGTATATAAGGGAGTTGCACCCTATGAAAGTAGGACCTCCAGAAATGCCACCAGACTGATCAGTGTCATAATAGCTAACAGCAGGAACTTCTCAGGTAATTGTGAGGAGATGAACTAACTCTTCTCCCAGGATCTCCCAAATTGTATTTTGGATGTTTTGGCAATACTTTCAGATCCTGAGGAGGTGGAGAACCAGATTGACTCCTTTTGCACAGCCTGTTACTTAATTGTCACTTTCATGAATTTATGTAGTTTGTACAAATAGATGTGAGTTGTTAACTTAAGTACTTAATTGTGCTATTGTATTACAGAGTTTCTTTGCTGCAGCTTCTGAAAGTTCTGAGAATTATTAGCTGTCCCTTAAACTGAATCTTAGTTGAGCCATTTAATGTGAGGAGTTCTGAATCTGCACCTGAACAACCTGATTTGAACCTGCACTTGAGATGTATTTGCGATTGTAACTGTATTCCTGTGTTCTGAACTGTGCAATCTCCTCAAGATCTCCTCAATGATGTGCCTGCATAAACTGTTTATTAACTGTGTTATTGAAGACTTTCCAACCCCTCACATCATGAATGTACAGTTATGGGATTTACAAAAGAGTTATTGGACTATTAACCTCACCTTTCCAGACCTCAGTTGTTGAGCTTTCTGTTCTGTGTTAACCAGTCTTAGGAGCAACAATAAAAACTGTACATCATCTGAGTGTTCATGTTCTTCATCGCGTGGGAAGCCACCTAATTAAAAGTCCAACCCCTCACCCAGTAGTACAGCCTGCAGCTCCTCCCCTTCACAAATAGGTCCAGTGCATGAAGTAACACCCATGTACAACTGCTGTCACCCCCTGAGATTAAACAACTCTTGCTCTCCTCACTGACCTGGTGGACACTCAATTGTGACTGGGGTTGAGTTTTACTACACAAACCAAGCAAGTGTAAATATTAGTGACATATAAGTAACTGTTTATCTATTAAATGTTTAGAATTGTTGGACACTGAATCTATTAGAGTTTTCCCTGAACTAATCTAACCTAATTCAGTGAAACCATTGACCGCCATTACCACTGATTTCATGTCTAATGCGATGAATAATACCGACTACCTACTGTAGCCTTTTCCACCAGGATCAACACCAGTTTTGGAATAATTGGAATCCAGAACTCAACAGGTACAGTGATAATTGTGTCACTTTGGGTATTTACATTCAAAATCAAATACATAGTTTAGTATTATGACATATATGGTTAACATTTACCTCAGCAAACAAAATTTCTAAATAGCTTCTATCGTCCATTTTCGAATCAACCGTGATTTCTAAACTTGCTGGAAATTCGTTTTGCATTTATTTTCACTTTCTGCACTCAAAATAAAATCTAATAGCAACTCACCTTCTGTTAATAGCCCTTCTATTACCAAAATATAGCGTAGATATTTAATGTATTTTGAAAAAGACATGATCGTGGTTTGCAGATCAGCATGCAGTGAATCTTCTTGATGGAATATCTCAGTGATTGTAAAGTTGTAAAAACCCAAAATGGAATTCTCTGAAATATGGTCAAGTAATTCAAAATTGATTGCCTTTTCGTAAGTCATCAATTTCTTGGATTTCTGGCAGCATTTTACGATCAAAATATTTCGGGGTGAAGAACACAAGCACAGACCATTCCTGAGTATGTAGTGGACTTAATTCCTTCATTTCTACAGCTTCAGATGTTATCCAAAGAGTGGATTATGTGTGGTATCTACGGCTCTCAGAATTGACAAATGCTATCCGTTCAAAAACGGAGGAAATTCACCTTAGACTTGAGTTCCTATTTTGGGAACATTATAATTGATCGTCTCCAGAATCTAGGCTTCCATTTGGTGTTCATAAATAAAGAAACCGTGGGTAAAGCAAATAATTTTGTATACAATACATTTATTGAAGGAAAATACCCATCAATTGCGAAGTGTAACGTAACATAATAGGACGTTAGTAGGGTGAAAATAGAAAATCATCCTTGTGTTCGTGAGGGTAGTTGCCAATTGAAGGCTCAGAATTCACAGGTTGCATTCAGAGAGGGATACCGACCAAGGTACCAGGCAATTTCTACTTACCTCATTACCATTAACACAATATCAATAGAAAAAAAATGGCGCTTTCTGAAGTTCAACACAAATCTATTAGCTAATATTTAGTAATCAAAAAAATTGTTTCAATTGAAACCAGTATAGTTTATTGTTGGATATTTGGCCAATGATTCAAAATTCCACTTGAAAGAATTGCATACTGACCAGTAGTCCAAATTGGACTCAACACAGTAGAAGCAAGTGGAATATTGAATCATTGCCCAAATACCCAACAATAAATCATACTGGTTTCGGTTTAGACAATATAGTTAATTTTGGGATTACTAAATATTAGCTAAAAGATTTGTATTAAATTTTAAAAAATGGACAAACTCAAGGTGTCATTTTTCGTATTGATATCCTTTTAAATGGTCATGAGGTCATAAGACTTTTTTCCAGGCACAAGGATCAGTATCCCGTATTCATGTACGCTTGGTTTATTTAGCAAAGAATTACTCCTCTTATCGATCACTTTTCGTCACTGAACATTTGAGAACAACACAATAATTGAACTGAGCATTGATAAAGTTGTAAAAACTCAAAATCCTAGTTTCAATGGAAGGAATCTTTGGTGGTCATCATTGATTAGCTTTCATATTGTCAATCATTCATTTAGTTGCCAACACCTACCAAAAATTTCAACAGATAAAACCTTGGTGGTAATTTTCATTACTTTTGTTAATGGCTGATATTCAGGATGACAAAAACTTAGTGGTGTTTGGTTTTTGTTACAAGTTTCCATGTTGAATGAGTCATTTGTGGTATTGACTGCCATCCAAGATGGCTGAAAACATGTCCAAGTTGTAATAGTGTTCAAGTTTCTGTCTTTGATGGCAGAAAAAATTCAAACAACACTACATGCTTTATTGTCTTCATTTATTCAAAGCAGATGCACGGTTCCAAAGTCCCGTGCTGCTGTAGAGTGTAGCCAATAGCCACATTCACCCTTATCAGCCAATAGTATCTTGAGTAATAGAGGTACAAAGCTGCCCATAGCAATTCACTGTCTCAGCTGTACCTGCGACCCACCGCCGGTCTACATCGAACCCAATAGACCTCACATACATAATAAAACTTCGCTTCATAACTCAAGTACTATATATTGTTGTTTGTCTACATACTTTCAATGTATCCTGTGTACCAATGGCATTTCATAAAAAGATGAGAAAAATCACTAGAATTAGGGTCAGGATATTGATATTGGTGAGGCTATTCAGAATGTTTTGATATTTCAACAAAGAAGAAACAGACAATGGGACAACATCTAATTAATAACAACTTAGCAGATTAAATGCATAGTGGTCCCGTCTGTAGAACTGCAACCCTTTAGCATTTATTCGCAGTTTTAAATAGCCGCCATTCTCCACACCTATTTCGTTCATTACAATATGAAAAGTTATCTTCTTTCCTGTATTGCTTAGCAAAACTACTCGAAGCAATTTTTTTACCTTTCACGAATTTGAGAATTTGGAATTAACATCGAAAACAGCTAATTGATTTCGTAATAAGATCTAGATTTGAGATAATGAAAAATGCTGTGATTCATAACTGGAGTTTCGAATCCCACACCTCTTTAAGGTTCGTTCGCACTGAGGCAGCAACGGCAATAGAATCTGTGATAAATACCTTGTGATAAATTATAATATATTATGATCAGAATAACTTTATGGATTTCATAAGACCATAATTAATTGGACTTTTAGCTAACTAGAGCTGTCAATACAAAACAGATACAATACAAAAGGTCCAAAATGAAGGTTAAACAATAGTTTTTTTTTAATCGAATCCAATGTACAGGCGGAAATTCAGGTAACCTTGATTCGAGGTTTTCACAAATGCGCAGCATCAGAAATGGGTAAGCATCAGACTTCCAAACCATTGATGGTCGTGTTGTAGGTTCACTTCCCACTGGAGGCAACTTTAGTTTTTGATAATGTTTTTTAAAACCCCAAATGTAAATTTAGGCTTAAAATGTAAATTTGATCTTATCTTGAAAAACGTCTTTGCTGTATGACGCTCGTTTCCGTACAACCCTCACAACATGAAATCAAGCAAGAAAGTCCTCCTGCGTGAACGCTAGAGGCATACCGCCCGCCGCGTCGTAAGTGATCGCTATGGTGTACTATCCCCCAACCAGAGATGGGGTGCCCCCTGTGGACTGATAAGCAAACTGAAACTATTACCTTCCCCCCATCCTTCGGATGCGGGCGGTAATTTTTAGCGCTTTCGCGAGAAGCTATTGTGAAGATGAAAACAGACTTCCAGACACAATTGATCTATTATGGAAGTCGGTATCCTGTTTGTCACTATTTGGTGAAGTAATGAGAGTTGTTCCCAAGATCTCCAGAGAAGTATCACCCTACTGGTTAAGTAATGAAAACTTAACTTCATTCAAAAGAATGTTTGATATCAAAATAAATTCACATTATGAGTAAATGACATTATGAGTAAACATTGGTATTGAGGTCTCTTATTTAGTCTATCCTGCTATTTTCTGATTACTTAGATCTATGTGTTAGACGCTGGATGTCAATACCATTTCGCAACAATATTACGCACACCTGGGACTCGCACCTTCTTGCTCACCTACTGTCCCTGTTTAAACTGTTCTTAAAAATTGGAAAATCGTGAACAAAATCGTCATCATACCTACCTCATTAAGCTGAAAGGGAAGGATGATGTAACAGTAAAATGGTGCAGGCGGCAGCTGTGTTATGGTAGATGAATTCCAGACTAGATGTACAGAATTGAACACATACTGGATGTCAAAACGTTTCAGAATTGAAGCCTAGTTCGACACACCTTCTGTAATCAGTCATTGTGTACTATGCTGATATGGTGACAGAACTCTGAGAGATAATCTCTTAAAAGGTGTTTGTGTGATACTGTATACACATAATCAAATACTCTTGCACAACAACAGGAAGAATGAATGCCATTTTCACAAGATTTAATATTAGATATTATATTGTGATGAAAGACTTTTTGATATATCATTCAAATAATTTTGCGATCCCAACTCCGGGAATCGGTTGTTTACAATTTCCTAATTTTTGTGCTTTGTTCACACCAAACGATATCACCAACGTTGATAAATAGGTATGTTTGTGGTAAAATGTGGTCGTGGTACAATTAAATTCAATGGTGGTTTTTTTCGATTTTGGTTTTGAAATTGGGTGAATTCAACTAATTAGTTGAAGTAGCCAAATGCTTCATGGATAGTGGAATCTACTATCTGTGAATAGTAATTTATTCACACATAGTATATTCAACTTTCTGTGGACACCATAAATTCATTTTTTACCAACCATGCACAATGCTTATTTATTTTGCACTATTCATGTATTGCACAAAATGACAGTGTAACTACCCATGAATATTGATCTGATCTATGAATAGTGCAAATGAACATGTCACCTATTCCTGGATAGTCAATTGCACTGTCCATGTGCAATTAGATTAATTCATCTAATTTGGCAAGATTTAAAACAAAAATGGTAAAAACACGATTGTATTCCTTCCGAGTGTTGCCGCTAGTGGCAATGATCTCGCTTAGTATATGAATAGGCTTTTATTCTACTTGAAAGAGATTCAGATGGGACAAAAGACTTGTTGTTATGGCTTCCGAATGGAGTACTTTTCTGGACTTCTATAATTTCGGTATTACCGGCTCAGGGTTGATCAGGTTTACCATTCACGTTTGATGAATTCATCAAAGTTGATGATTACATCGATGTTAACAAGTTTCTCGTGTATTGGTGTAACTGTTACTGGTGATAAGTTCTTACTCATAAATAAGAACTCCATATTAATTTTAATTCTTATACATTCTAACTTCACTGCTGGTAATTTTTATTGGTAATCTTTCATAATAAATACCACTTGTAAAGTGATTCCTACAGATACATTATCCCACAAAGGGACAATATCATCCACACATATCAGTGAAAATTTTCATTTAATTGTTCAGTAAAAAAATTTAATTTCTACTAAGAACCATATTCCGTTGTGGCTTTATTTGTGACGGTAGTTGCCAGTTGAAGGCTCAGAATTCACAGCTTGTATTAGAGAGGGATACTGACTAAGGTGCCAGTCAATTTATTCTTACCCCATGACCATTAACACAATATCAGTAGAAAAGATGGCACCAAGAGTTTTTTTTTACTTTTTCAAGTTTGACACAAATCTATTAGCTAATATTTAGTAATCAAAAATATATACTATATTGTTTCAACTGAAACCAGTATAGTTTATTATTGGGTATTTGGGCAACAATTAGTATTTGAGAAAAAAATCCGGCCAGAGGAGGAAAGTTTGTGTAATATCTTTAAAATAACGAGGTAATTTAATAATGAGAGGTGCAGATAGTGAAGGCAATTGCAATTACAGAAACATCCATATATTTAAGGGCACTGGTTAAGTAAGTTGTGGGATTCTTTTGGATAGGTTTGTTTAAACTTTATTGGTAAAATGTATTTTATCTGCAGTTTCTACACATATATGTAACTTCCAAGTATTTGTATGTTTCTCCACAAGTGTCACCAAACACTTCATTGCTGGCTTCCAACTGAAAGAAAGGAGAACAAAATTTGTTATTTTATACTTCTGCGTTTAATATCAGTCATATATTAATAGGAATGTTTAAATTAACATATATCGGAGGTTTTGTACATATTTCAGGAATATTTTAAAATCCTCACTTCACACGATGTTTTTCCATTGCATACAGAAGTTAATGTGTCATAAGCATTTCCACCATCAACACAATTAATATCATCGTTGTGGACACCGTCAACTGGACACACCATTGTACTTGATACCTATTTTCCAAACATGGATAAGTGTACATGTATAAATTCATCGCTAAAAATTGCAAAAATTAGTCTTGGCAAATGTTCATTCTTGAAATGTAATAAACGAGTTACCTGTCGCCCATAGTTTGCATCAAATACATTGATAACCTGATCTTCAGGGCAACTTATATTGCCTTTACCACCTTCACAAATTATGTACTCTTCAAGTACTGAAATCAAATTTCAAAATACATCAGCATACTTACTATGTGTTTGGAACTGTTCTACCAGCATCCACAAATTACCTTTTTACAAACACACAAGGTTGACAATATTGGCATTAATTCCAACGTTGTGTTCCCATATATTTGTAATTTTCATATTTATTCACATCAACTAATCCTAGCAAATGTGAAATCAGAAAACAGGGGTAAATGAGTGTAAGGTATGCAACTCGGATTGAGAGAAAGGTAACGTTTATTCTACTCTGCTTTTACTTGCGGTGTGCTCCATATAGATCTACATAGGGTATCTTGGCTAGCTATAGGCTATGCCGGTAATGAAAAAGGGTGTGGGTGGAGCCTGTACGGAGAGTGCTATGGCACGTCCCGTACCTTCCATGAGCATTATATTTTAAGTATAAATGTTACATTGGACTAATTGACTTTTAATTGCAAAGTTAAAAAACAAAGTTGGTAATGTTGGTATTCTTGTACTACGGATAGATTGTGAAAAACTCAATTACAGGATTGGCAAGAATCACCAAAACATGGATTTAGAATATTATTCTTATTATGAAATTAACAATAAAGAGCAATCCCATTAACCTGGTGCCCTCGTTATTGGTGTTGCCTGGGTTGCTGTTGATGCTGATTCTGATCTCGACGTTGTTGTGGTTGTGGTTGTCTCAGGGATTGGTGAGATTTCGCACACGTTCCATCCGGTTGACTTCCACCCAGGATTCGCCAGCAGCATCAGCCTACAGTTCTCAGTAGGACAATCACACGATGCATTACAGATTTGAGTACCATTGGGTGCAGTACCTGCAAACAACAATTTAATCACTTTCAGGCATAGACTTCACTGTGTTTAAGGTCTAACTGAACATTTCGGATCTAAAAGATAATGGTGCGTTACAGAATGGAGCACCATTGGGTGTACTATCTGCTAGCAGTAAACCAGTATATTTAGATCTGTTACTGAATAACTTGTGCTTGTGTAAGATGAAATTAGTATTTTTGTTGGAATTGCGGTTGAGACAGTTGAGGTTTCACGATCACACCAATGCCTCTATTTTCTGCCTTCAGTTAAAAAAAGAATAAAGTAACCCTGCATGGCAACGGTTCCCAAGCTCTCGAATGACGTCATGACGCCAGATAATGACGTTAAATATGTGTACAAAAAATAGCACTACTTCATCACGAGGATCACTTAATTCTTGAATTTTCATTTGAAAGCTAATAAAATGAGCCGGCAAAACATAGACATGTGTTGGATAGAAAATCTCTAAACTGCATTGTTTTATGCATCACTTCCAACTTTTGGACTCAGATCTTTTCTGGAATCAATGGAGCATGACGTACTAAAGAACTAATTAAGAAGTCTGCTTTACTGAGATGCGTAGAATTCAATGCATTTGGTAACAAGAAAGTCCTCCTGTGGGGAACCGCAAAAGGTATACCACCCACAGGAACTGTGGCAGGACTAGGGTCCTGCAGGACCTGTGGCAGGACTGACGTAACCCCCCTAGGAAAGACCTAGAGCCAGAGACCAGGAAGGGACCTGGAAATAGAGGCCATGGGGTACTTCTCATGGTGGACTGACAAACAAACTGAATACATGACCTTTCCTCGTACTTCATACGTGGCGCGGTAAAAAAATACAATTTCTTGAAATGACCTGGCGATTTGTGGACTTCGCATCGGCGCACAGAACAACAATCGTTATCTAGCTCAGAGAACAGACCATCGAAATGTTCGCAGCCCATCGTCACATTATCCAATGCAATCTGCAACTTTATCTAAAATCATGCAGAATTGGATTAACCTCGTTTCTGATTCAAAATCCTGGAAAATTTCGCAATGATCCAGTAGTGCTTTTACTTTGTTTCTTCTGTAAATGTCAACTTTTTGTTTCATTGAAAGTCTAACCTCATGGTTATCCATTCTATCTCTACAGTCTGACGCCAGTTGTATTTCCAGTAAAGGTGTGACACCTGTGACGCTCGGTATTGTCAGGCAACTCCCTGCAGAATAATCCGATAGAACGGAACCGTTGACATCACCAAGGGGTGTAAATGTTAAGCAATCTCCTGATACTAAAAGAAAGAAAGAAAGAAGAAAGTCCTCCTGTGTGAATGCAAGAGGCATACCGACCGCAGCGTAGCAAGTCCTGGGGGGGGGGGTTACTCAGCCTGAGTACCCCCATCTGGCTGGGACTGAGTACCCCTGCTCCCCTGGCTGGGACTGAGTACCCCCCCAGCTGGGACTGAGTACCCCCCATCTGGAACTGAGTACCCCCCCAGTGGGGCCTGAGTACCCCCCCTGGCTGGGACTGAGTACCCCCAGGTGGGGACTGAGTACCCTCCCACCTGGGACTGAGTACCCCTCCCCCCAGTGGGGACTGAATACCCCCAGCTGGGACTGAGTACCCCCCTCCCCCCAGCTGGGACTGAGTATCCCCCCGGCTGGGACTGAGTACCCTCTGGCTGGGACTGAGTACCCCCCTCCCCCCAGCTGGGACTGAGTACCACCTGGCTGGGACTGAGTACCCCCCGGGCTGGGACTGGGTACCCCCCCGGGACTGAGTACCCCCCCCTGTGGACAGACAGACACCTGTGAAAACAGTACCTCATCTTGTACTATGTACGCGGTCAGTAATTATTCATTACTCAGTTCAGTGCAAATTAATGCGTTTTAGTCTTATCGCTGATAACTGGTTGACGGACGGTTTTTGGCCTGTTGATTGGTCTCCTCGAAAGACCACCGTGAAGTCCGACACACATATAAAACTATTCAATTCTCATCGACGAAATGGCCCAGAAATTAATTGTATTCAACAAGCTTAACTTGACACGAGACTCCTCATAGACTGCAATGAGTTTCGAAATTGTGAACAAAGTTTCACATGCTGGCGTGTACAAAAAGTGAGTGCCATTGTGGACACCTTACTCCCACCCTCCCTACACCGTAAATGAAACATGGACAACTTTACCTTTTTGGGGAGGGGAGGCAGTTGAAATATCTAACTCAAATCTAGTGTACTCAAAATGTACATTTTTTTGCCATCTCTACCAGAAACTCTGCTCTTAGTAGGTGGAATTAATCCCTAATGTTATACACTCATATGATGAAGTAGTGAAAATGATCTTCCATAGCTCTAGAAGGGTATTGGTGAAATGACGAGAACTTACCTTCTTTCAAAAGTGTATTTAATATCAAAATAAAGCATAAATGTTTCAAATTATGAGCAAAGGGCATAGTTTTAGCTTCTACTGTTCAGATCCTTTCGACTGTTCTTCTGCTTTCCTGTCCTGTCAATTATCAGTAACAAAGCTGTTGAGAATTTCGACCTCCCTTGAGGTCATGAAGTCCTTCAGAAGAATAAGTAGATCTGTATTAGTTTTCTGGTTATTACTAGCTTTACTATAATTTATACGTACATAGGATCACAGTAATTTGTTCTTTTCATCTCATATATATAGTGCCTCTATAGGGTTTAACATGAAGGTTGGACGCAACAGAAATATTTCAGACACATATTTTTAGCAGGTCTACATAGGGTCGCAAGGGGAGCTTTTCTGTAAAACTTTAACACAAGATGGCTCTCCACAGGACCTAAATGTACTGAGAATCAACACCACAAAAAGGCTAGTAACTCCAAGTCGAAATGACAGTAATTTTAGAGGGTCATAGTTTATCATGGGACCCACCACAGTTGATACATGCTTATATTTTCTCCATTGAGAATACACCTACACATGAAAGAATTCAAATTCAGCTCAGAGGACATTTACTACACAGGGGGTAATGTTATTAGGTCAATTAGAGAAGGAATTATGGGGATGTGACAAAAAAACTGTAAAAACCATGATGATACCTAAACTGTAAGACACGGGGTGGGACAGTGTGGCTGTGAGACACTATGTATGCTGGGTGTATGACAGTAAATGGAATACACTTATTTTATCAGTAAGAATGATCCAACCGTTAACATTTAAATATATATTTGGTGACTCGTAGAGAGTTACCTTATTGATGGAAACGGGGTGGCTTCATGATTTTTTTGGGAATTATTATAAATACACATTATTTTCACATGGAGCACGCGAGGTGAGATTAAACCCTCGTGAGGTGAAATTGAAATGAACCTCAGAAACAGAAGGGGGGGGGATTGAAACAATCATCGGAAAACTCGGAAGGGTCGAGGGGGTATTAGACTTGCACGAGTCTGGTAATGAATTAAGTTCAGTCTTGCACACTAACGAGTCACCAAAGTGGAATTCTTCACTCCTTGATTTTTTATCCTTTGTGGTAAAGAACTGAAAGCTTAACTGAATGCTATCTTGTACCTATTTTCTACCTATGTTATACATAAAGGTTTAACAAGGAAGCCAGTAGGCTTCATGCAGAGCTGTCATTTCCACATGGAAACGACCAAACTCGTCGTGTCCACCCCAAATCTCACTGCCAAGTCATGTGACCACCTCTCTCAGC
>JBCAUG010000674.1:0-11610 GCA_038406175.1 Haplosyllis leylae | reverse complement strand
ACCCACTCAGCCACAGAGACTTGTGTTAAACAGAATGTTCGAACTTTGTGTCATGCTCCATTTCACTTTTGGGACTTGGAATCATTTAAAGATTGAACACATCTGTTCAACACAAGTCTCTGTGGCTGAGCGGGTAAAGCATTGGGAATCTAATCCATAGATGGTTGGTGTTGTGAGTTCGAATCCCACTGGAGGAAATTTTATTTTTTGCTGATTTTGAAACCCTAGATGTCAATTTTGTATAAAAAAATGCCAGAAATGTCAGATTTGTGTCATTTAGGAAAAACTCGAATGAATGAAATTGTACCTAAATTATAACTGTAAAAATGCGAAATAAACTTAAATCAAATCAACGTCACACGTCACAAGTAAACGGTCCCGTCATCATAACTGTATGCATTACCACTGAAATTAACTTTATAGGAAAGACAAGGGAATAATCACAAATCTTACTCATTAAGTTTTGACCTTAAGTTCGTTCAAATCGCGAAAACCATCTTAAAGTGAAATTTTGAGTGAAACTTTTTCTAACATTAATTCCAACAGAAGAAATTGTCCAGTATTTAAATACTGTTTAATAATTTCATCAACTTGTTATGTGTTCGCTGTAGCACCCACCTGTAATACTTAAGCTTTTCGTCAACAAAAAATTATTTCTACCTCACATCCAAATTGATTGGTGCAGATGTGCTTGGTCAAAACGGCTCTTCAGCAGATTTCATTACATAATATATCAATGAGGGTTTTTTTTAAACAATTACATTACTAGAATTGATCGGATATTCAGATGGCCAATAACAAACCATGAAATTTTAATTTCTATTTACCAAAACCACAACAACAATACGTGTGGTGCAACAAAGCCTCTTAGCTAATTGTCAAGATTCATTGACCGATAATTTCTAGTAATGTTATGAAATCGAATGACAGATGTCAGCTGTGTGTGACACTAAAGTGGTTTCGTCTGATCATTTGATTAAACATTTTATTTATTACAAATTGTCCATCAGTCAACGCCTCAGAAAATGACAAACACCAAAACTTTCCTTGCTTTTTTTCTATTAGTCGGAATATTCTATTTTTTAATGGAGTTGTTTAATTACAAAAAGGAAATGGGTAAGTTATGGATAAATTGTCACATACTATCGTGTCATGTTTCCTATTGTAAAAAATACCTATTTCTATTTATGTCCTCGACATGTTATAATAATTCATTTGTTAATAAAAGGAGATCGCGTAACCAAGGCAATTATGTAAACAAATGAACGCCATCTTTTATTAAAATTCTCACAAGAGATCATAAATGGTCTTGCAAAAAAGGTGTGTTTAGAAATAGGTCATTTCTATTGAATCCAACCTGTTTGTTTGCCCTACCATTCATAATGTTCTCTTGAATGTGAAATTTATAGTAAAGCTAGAAATGTACACCTCGTGTCCCTGAAAATGAGAAAGTGAACTTTTCAGGGAGAATTGAGATGGTAGACCATCTTGAACCTCAAATCTGGGGTCCCTCGTTTGTCTGTGTGTCTCGTGTGTTTGCATATTTTGGTGCAAAGAAAGGCAGATTTTGAAAAGGTAATATTATTACGATCAAAAATTAAATCTATTCATTTTTAAATATGGTAAAAATAACTTTCTTGCATTTTTTCATAGGGAAGCATATTGAACGTGATAGTAATACTATCCGAATAGAACTCGTTTTAAACAATGAATGTCTGATGTGTCGGTTCTGCAAATTTGTTGCATGCGTTTGATTTGAACCTAAAGTATTTCTTCGCTTAGTCCTCATTGACAACAAGACGCATGATAAATTCGACAAGTTCGTAGCTTATGAAGTGAACTCGACAGGACCTGCAAAGCGGTTTCCAAAAGCGATCATCTTCGGCACAATGAAAAGTGGAACAGGTTTGTAAGACACTGCCATGGAATTTTCTGATTGTCATTGATTTCCATTGAGATAACACATTCGTAATATCCACCCACCGTTTTAGTCAATTTTCAGAAGAAATGATAAATTAAATCATTACCGTGCGGTGAAAAGAATTTTTAAATACATTGCAGCCGGACTAAGTGCCTTTATGGTAATGCATCCCGATCTTGTTAAAAAAATAAAGCCAGCTGAGCCTCATTTCTTCAACCGGGACAGAGTATACAACCGAGGCGTACGTGGGTATCTGAAGCTCATGCCCTTTTCAGAACCTGAACAGATTACCTTTGAGAAAACTCCCAACTATTTTGTGGAGCCTGAGGTCCCAGAAAGAATCCATAAATTCAACAGCTCCGTGCGACTCATACTGATTGTCAGAGATCCAACAAAGAGACTCATGTCAGAGTACACGCACAATTCTATACGTAGACGGTAAGTAAAAGACATCTGCACCACAACCAAGATTGTATTAAATTGAGATAACACATACGCTTAGATGGCTACTGCAAGCACCAGGTTAAGGCCTATTAAGACCGAGCGTCAGTGTCAGCGTTGACTCTAGCGATGGCGCTTTGGAATGGGTCTGGGAGCCATGTTCCAGCATCAACACTAACGTCACTTTGTCTGAATAAAACAACTGAAAACCATTAAACTCTTTCTGAGCATCATCATTGACGCTGACGCTTGTTCTGAGTACGGCCTTGCAACGAACACCCTACTCCTTCTAGAAATAATCTCTGAAAATAAGGAATGCGATTTTTTTCATTTCAAGTTTTCTGCTTATTTTGTTATTGTTTCTTTTTGCATGCAGAAACGAAAGCAGGCATACATTTGAAGAAATGGTTTTCAGTGGGAACGGAGCGGTCAATGAAGATTATAGAGGCGTTAACAAAGGAATATATCACTTACATTTTAAAAGATGGCTCAAATACTTTTCAAGGAATCAAATATTAGTGATAGATGGAGAGGCTTTTGTGAAAGATCCTTATCCAATTCTAAAAAAGATAGAGAGGTTTTTGGGATTGAGATCCTACATCAAAAGGGAACATGTTGTGTGGGACGATACAAAGAAATTTTATTGCCGAAAACCTAAAGATGAAGTCCTGTGCATGGGAAACAAGAAAGGAGTACCTCATCCGGATATCAGTGAGAAAACTTTAAATAAGTTAAGAGATTTCTACAGACCCCACAACAAGTTGTTTGAAGAAATAACTGGACAAACATTCGATTGGGCTTGATATTTGAGAGCAAAAATCATAAAATATGGACAAATTATGACAGCTAACATGTATTTTCTCAAACTTTTTAGTGTGTGAATATATTTTAATACAAAATCAGTGAATGAATAAGTCTCAATATCACATGAAACTTTGCTATTCAATTTTTATCTGCGACATGGCTTATAATTTGATTGCAATTAATAAGCTTCACTTGACAGAGGTGTGAGACCTCTCACAGACTTCAGTGCATTTCAAAATTGTGAAGCAATTATTAACAGTTTATTACTTGAAATTGAATAAAATGTGCTGGAAAATATTTGGAGTTTCATAAATGCTAAACTACAGAGCCGTTTATTTTCAAATGGTTGTGTCAAAGTAGAAAATCACCAAAAGTGTTTAGTAGAATTTCACTGAGCTCCAAACTCAACCAATATATCGAAAATTATGAGCCGTTACTAGATAAATTTGAAAAATAAAAACATATTGCAGTTGCATATGGCTTAAATCTAGGACTTCTTAAATATCACAAGAGAATTAAATAATCAAAATGTTAAATAGACAAACACTGATTTAGTAATTTAAAAAATATTCATCACTCACTGTCGTCAAAACGAAAAAAATATATAAAACACCCTGAAGGAACAGCAAAAATTTTGAACTAAAATAGAGATATAATTAATTTCTGATAAAGGCTTTACAATGTAAGTCTATGGGAATTTCAGATTTTAGATGGTGCAGCCTCCACTGGTGACCTTACAAAACTAATTCTTGCAATAAAAATTGTATATTAGTGTCATGAGCCAAATAATGGGCAATATTCCAAGTTTTAAATTTAGAAGCAGGTTAAAATCAACAAAAACAAGCACATGCTCAGAAAATTCTGACTCATGTCTAATCAGTAATTCTGATAACTTATATTTTCTTCAGTAATGTCTGACAATGTGTCAGAAATTACTGACTTTAATGGGCTTCACAATAGTAACATTAGAATAGTCAGAAATTATTGATTGGTAAAACTTATTTGAACTAGTTTGTGCTCAATAAAAAAGATGTGTCCAGAAAAATTTTAATTTTCTTTGATTCCTTGTACGACTAACTTTTAATAGTATTTGGCAAAAGTACACTACACAAACCTTTCAAACTATGTAATAATTTTCAAAGTGGATGCTCATTGGTATGTGAAATTTGTGGATTTTACAAGGGAAAAATCCTGAAAAAATTCACCCATTGACCTTAATAGGTTAGACATTACTAATATTGTAGTTTTAGTCCGAAATTATTGCTGTTCCTTCAGGGTGTAAAACATTGCCAACACCTCAGATGCAATGACAAAACATTTTAAGTATTTGTCAGAAATTTAGTTTAACAGAAAAATTGAAAATTCATCAATGTCAAGAAATTAATGGATGCATCTGAACCTTCAAATTGCAAAGGAAAAATAATATATTTTGTAGTGCACAGGACGACCTTTAGTTTGAAATGTCCCATGAATAGTTTCTAGTAATTTGAACATGAAATAAAATTCATTGAAAATGCAATATGCAATAGTAAGTCTATTTGTAATTCAGTTATAAGGAAATCTGACAATTTATTCGACATTTCAACTAGCTTTTTTGGGGTGCGCGGTAATAGAGGTGTCAGGGTCACGAGTGTCCCTAATATAGGAAAAGTGAGTAATGATTAATTTATTTGTAGTGATATGAAATTAAACTGAATTATTTTCCATTTCTAATTTATTTTTATGAACTTGAAGCTAACAAAAGTAATAACCTTGCCAATTCGAATACGTATGGTTGCTCAGCGCGGTGGGCCGTGAAAACTTCAATACTTGTCACTGAACACGCAAATGACGGGTCAATATTTTCGTAAATATACTACGACGACCCTGAAGAGCAGCTGAGTGTGGTGGACCATGTGAAGTGTGCTATTTGCTGCTTGCAGGCACACGAGATCGATATTGTTTGTAAACGGTGCAAATAGACCGAATGTCGCATATTGTCGAATGGCGTTTATTTCACGCGTTCACATAAAAATTGCAAAGAAGGCTCCTTTTTATTGTCTTTTCCTGATACTTTCCATCATTTTCATTCAAAGATGGAAGAAATCGACTGTAGACACTAGCAGTCGAGAAGGTAAGTTGGAATAACCTTTTTTTATGTCACTGCAGAGTTGATATTAAAGGCTTTGGAACAAATTACAGGAGCAAAATGAACCTCCAGCGGAAATCCCACAGAGTATTACCACTTTTGGACAAAAACAAATGATAAGAAATTCCTTACAGCCCCTGGGTAACAGCTAAGAGCAGTCGACCAAGGTGTGCACACCATGCCAAGATGACCAGCAACTCTCCTTCCTTCCTTAACTGAACCATGAAACCAAATTCAATTGAACACTCATCCAAATCTGCCTGACTGATTTCCTTTAGGTCACCTGTCCCAGAAAAGGGGACACCCTCCCCCTTGAGACACAATTTACCACACATCATTTGATTGGGAACTAAGTGGTCACCTCAAATTCCTTTCTACTTCCCAAGTTAACTGAAATGAGTAAATGAGTCAATTCAATGGAGCACCCCTCCACATCTGTCTAGCTGATTTCCTTGAGGTCACCCATCTTGGAAAGGGAAACACCTCCACTTCAAGACACATTTTCTGCACATCTCCATCTCATTACTGGGACTGAGTGGTAGTCCTATCAAAATTGGCCATCCCTTGCCAAAATGGTGCCACATTTTCAGGGTTTTGGGGTAGTTCTAAACTGATTTTTCAACCAAAGACCTTCCAATTTCATCTAACAGGCAGCAAGATTGAACTGAGTAAAGGAGTTGAGAAGAATTTATGACTTTGCAGTGCTGTTCTTCCCAGAAACCATGTCAATTGTAGAAACAGGTACACTATTTTCCCCCAAATGTTACAACTGAGTCTAACAAGATGTTAGTGAACCACACCACCATGTAACACCATCTAACAGGCAGAGAAATAAAAGTGAACAGAAAATTGGTTGTATGTTTGTAGACTGTGTTAGGACACAATAAGAAAATTTAAAACTGTTTGGCATTTTATATCCAATTATCATAATTCATGTTTATTTATGTTTATACCCCTCAATACAATTAGAATTAGAAGGCCTTATGTACACAGTGTGCTTTAGATGCAAAACATAATTCCAAAAATAAAATTGATCAGAGGACTGATTTTCTTATGTTTCAGATGTATAAATTAACCTGATAATTTGTTATTAAAATTAGCTATACGCCAAACCCTTTGACATTTTCCTGTAGTTATTTTTATAGGGAGGAATAATTCTGAAAGAGTTTGCAAATTGCAATTGAAATGATCTGCACTTGACTTTGTCTCTCACCCTTGGATGTTAGTTTCATTCTGATGCTGAAGAGCTGAAGATGGTATTACTGTACAGAAACAATTCTTTTCGTATTTAAATTATAATTCCAAAAATAACATTGCGCCCATGGGCTGATTTCCCCTTTTGATTTGACACTCCAGATAGACAATATCATGAGTTTGAGAAGGAATAAACTGATTAATTTCCTGAATTATAAGAAAATGGAAAATCATGTATGTCTGTTTCCTTGACCAATGGTAAAATAATTAATTCTATTTCTATTATTTTCAGAAATGACCATGAGAAACAATGCTGGAGGCTCAACAGCAAAAACACCTCACAAGAATGCGCGCAGAGTAGCTAAAAGATTCCCAGGAGCCTTAATAATTGGGGTTATGAAGGGAGGAACAAGTGAGTTCTTTGACACAAAATTTTAATCTCACCACAAAACCTATGCGGGATTTGTTTGCGCTTGGCAGACTAAAAAAATTACAATGTAATTTAAATTGCAAATAAAGACAAGGTATTTGCCAAGAAACTAAACGGAAAGAAATATTATTGAATGAGGAACTGTTTGAAAACAAAAATGGGTTGAAATGCACATCAGACACCATTTTTATCATAATACAACACATGGACCTACGCTGCTTTTTATCTTAATGAGTCTTTCAATTTTCACCATCAATATGTGATTACATTTAAATGTACACTCTTTTCAGCTGCGTTAAATCGTTTCCTGAGCCTCAACCCTTTAATTAGAAAAGCACCATATGAGATTCATTTCTTTAACAAGGACGAAGAATACAACAAAGGATTAGAGTATTACAAGAACAAAATGCCTTTGTCATTTCCAAGGCAGATTACAATAGAGAGAACTCCCGGATACTTCAGAACACCTTCTGTTCCTGAAAGAGTTTTCAGATTCAACAATTCGATCAAACTGATCCTCATCGTCAGAGATCCATCAACACGACTAATTTCTGAGTACACGCATCGGGTGGCAAGTGGCAGGTAACCTTATGAAAACAAACCGACCGATCTGTAACTTAAATACTCGTGCTTTCTTGTTTTATAGATCATTTGTCTATTAGATTAAACTACCTAAGTTCAGCTGGAACCAGTACTGAAGGATATTTAAATTCTTTCAAAGTGTCCCACTGGCTCCACAGCCTAATTGTTTGGACAGTGGACCTATGGTCAAGAAGTTGTGGTACTAAATCCTAAAGAAATTTTGGTTTTCGAAAAACGTTTGTTGTCTAAGGAGCTGAATTAAATGAATTTAAGAAATCCAAAGTAAGAACAACTCAATTGTAAACAATACACTCGGTCGGGATAATAACGAGTGAACTTGAATCAAACATGTATTTCAAACATACATACATATGTACAAAAATATCAAAAGTATTGATTTGAACACATTTCAGAAATGAAACGAATTACACACTCGAAGAAATTGCTTTGAACACAGACGGCACTGTCAACACGGATTATTTGCCCATCAGGAAAGGACTTTATCATGAACATTATACCAGATGGATGAAATTCTTCCAGAAAGAACAACTCTTTGTGATTCATGGAGAAGCTTTCCGGAATGATCCCTACCCTATTCTAAAGAAAGCGGAAAAATTCCTGAATGTGCCGTCATACATTCGCAGAAACCATATTTTCTGGAATAGCACCAAACAATTTTATTGTCCACTATTCGTTGGTAATTTTGCCAGATGTTTAACGGAAGAAAAGGGAAGAACACATCCCAAAGTGAGCGAGAGAATACTGGGAATCATACGAGATTTTTACAGACCTCACAATAGGATATTTGAAAAGATGTTAAATTACTCGTTTCAATGGCCATAGACCAGAACAGCGAAGTAAATATTTCTAACTGCTGGCAAGTGTACAGCATGTTCTGAGTGTTATCATATCATTTGAAATTATGAAGAGAAATCCAAGAAACGATTTAGAAATTACGGTTCTTGACACCCTTGGACAGACGGACAGACACCTCTGAAAACATTACTTTCCCTCATACTACGTAATGAGCCAAATAACTCTGGTAAAGCAACAGAGTTTTCCCAAAATTCGGTCAAATTACACAAGCGTTATCTCCAGTTGTCAATACAACTGTGGGATTTGAATTGGGACAAAAAGTTATATTACGAAATGTCTGTTCGACAATATTCATGTGGAGAGATTTTGTGGATGAAAGGTCATTTAATTTAATTTAAAATACTAATCAAAATAGGATGTTGCAGTAGCTACCTCAAAGAAATCGAGAAACATATTGTAAAAGGGCGAGATCTCATTATAATCCAGTCCTCTTAACAGAAGGATATGACATTTTTTGTTATTTTTAGAAAAAAAACTTCTTTTGTTCAAAACTTCTTTTGAAGAAATAAACTGAATAACTTGTAATTTGTAAGTAGCGGATCTAGGATTTCTCAAGACTGGAGATATAAAAATGTCATTTGGCATAATTTTGATCCAATTATTTTCCGCCCAAAAACACGCAAGAATAGACTTGGACAATTTAAACCTAAATCTTCCAACGGCAAAAAGTTGAATTCCCCCAAGATTGTGCTTATCACAGAAATTATGTGATAATCGATGTCGCCATCACAAAAAAATGCTCTGAAAAATGTTTTTGTGCTCCAGATATTATTTCTAGTTTCCTGAGGATCTCTATGAAAATTCAGGTAAAGTTGCAGTCCTTTTCTGTTGTGCAAAATTTTTTTTGACACTGTGAATGATCTTCTAAGATGTGCGTCTTTTCATGCTTTTATAGTTCAGTTCGACCAAAGTCCGAGTTCTGGGTGAACGACAAATTAACAAAAGATGCTTGCAGATGTTGTGGTTAATGAAGATCTACAGAAGCCTCTGTTAAATTGCCTGGGTTTACATCGAAAGATCTCAACAGAAAACGTATGTAATATTGTAAACGTATGTAATTATATTGTGTCCTCAATCGTATCTCTTTCACAAACCTTTAAGATTGTGGCATTTTTGGAAGCCACCTTGTGCTAACACCTTGGACATTGCACTATATAAAACCACTGTTAAAATAAAAAAGTCATCAAAAACTTTCCTCCAGTGAGTACTGAGCCTGGAACCTGTGCTATACCAGTCCATTCTGCTAACGTGACATTGGTTGTAAGACTAAGGCTTTTAGGATCTTTTTATAGTCATAGTCTATTGATCTAAACTAAATAATCTAAGTTTAAAAGTCAATTGGTACACCAACAAAGGGCAAGTTCAACAGCACTTGACAAGTCAGATCGGTACGACAGAGCTAGGTCCTTGGTTCAATACTCACTGGAGGCATTTTTTCTGAAGAACATTTTATTTTGCTATAGCCTGTAATGCCAGCATTGCCAACTTTGTGCATTTCGAAAAAAAATCTTATTAATCTTTTCCTTTCGTTATCTTTGGCGGATCTAAAGGGAATCAGGGATGCGTTCTTTTTTTTTTCATTTTCCTTCAGTTTTTGACAAAAAATTGGCCAAAATAATAGGTTGGAACTCCCACCTTTGTGGTTGGTGCCCCCTCCTCTGAGAAATTCTTGATCCACCACAGTGGTTATGGTTTTTAATACACAAGCAAATCATTTCTTGCAATGGGGATTGAGATCCCTTACATATAAAATTTACAATTGCAACTGAGGTCAACTATCTTTCAGACAGCATAGACCCGGCAAGGGTGTTCTTGCTTGTGGAAGATGCATTTGATTTTGCCACCGATTTCTATGTGGATAAGCACGACAGATATTTCTTTGATGCGAAAACAGTACATGAAGGAAAGTTAGCTTTCACTGTCGTGCTGAAACTGGAAATCATGGAAGAACTTTACCAGCAATTAGGCGAATTGATTTTTCAACCAGTCGTAGTTAATCTTTATCTGAATAAAGTTGGACGAACATCAGTGCAAATACTGAAGAACCTATGCTGATTGGAAGGTATCTCTTTTGTCACTCTTGCACCTATTTAGCAATTAAAGTTCTTCAATTTCGAAAAAAAAAACTGATCAAATTACTGTGAGCAAATAACATTGAAACAATTTTTCCACGACAAATGCTGGCAAACATACAACATACAATTGTCTACGTTGACCCTGAAACTCGCAGACCCACTCCCCATCCGCAAGAATACATTGACAGATTTGGTACAGTTAAGCCTCGAGTGATATTTGATGACTTTACGTGAGAATTTCAAAGAGTTTAATCTTTGACAAAATGCCATTCTCCATTTTCATGCGCAATGTAAAATATTTTCTGAAAAGAAATGCCGTTCACGTTTGTAAAATGTTGAATATTTGTAGTCCACCGGAGAAGGAAAAGGAAGCTTTTCGGACAAACTACCGAGTGAGATGGTCAGATGCGGACAGCTACTACCACAGCAACCAAGCTTCATACTTGAGGTAAAAACAATGTTCTATCGTCTGTGGGTAATTACTGTGTCCCAATCCTCACCCTTTTTTTTCAAAAAACACTTTGCAGGAGCGGATTCATATCTTCTCGCAGGAGGAGTCTCCAACCTCCATTTCTCAATCCCTATTTCAAGAAATGATTTGCTTGTGTATTAAAAACCATAACCAGTGGTGGATCCAGTATTTCCCAGAGGAGGGGGGGCCAACCGCAACCTATTATTTTCGCCAATTTTTTGTCAAAATGAAAAATTCTATGAAAGTAAAGAAATTTTGGTTAGGGAGCTCGCATTGGGGTCCGTGCCTCCGGTTCGAAATTATGCAGTCTGTTGCTATGGTTTGAAGTTTTTGTTTACATTTTTTTTGCAGATATGCTATGAACGCTGCAACAGAGGCCTGTTTTGCTGGACATTTTAAGCAGTTTGAGAAAGGAGATTTAGCATATTATCAAGTGAAAGGAATGACCATGCTGTATTACTGGGAAACATTACCGGGGGATCTTCTTGATATTTATGTCATAGTGTGGAAATACTGTTTCTGGCAAAACTTCTCTCTATTTTTTGGCTGATTTAAACGGAGTTTAAAGCAGTCTATCGGATCGGTCGGTTGCAACCCACATTTTGCCCTGTTTCAGCCAGATCAAAGGTCGGACATATTCCGAAATGTGTCGAATCACCGGGGAATGGTAACATACAACTTTTTTCA
>JBCAUG010000663.1:0-11611 GCA_038406175.1 Haplosyllis leylae | reverse complement strand
AGTGATGTCTCCGCGATGTTGGTTGCTACGAGACACTTTCTGACGTCACCAGGCGCCTTCTGGAAGATCTTGGCCTGCAGGTCACTAGGCAACTGTGAGTACATGGGTAGAATGGCGAGTGCAGGAGGGTCATCCAGTTCTCCCAACCGCTCTGTAAATAATCCAGGCCTAAGTGTATTAGAATCTTTATTACAGCCAGGCCTGCTGTATCGACATCAAGGCCAACTGCCAAGTTTAAAGGGCTGTTTACACGTAACGACACCGTCACCGTCGAGTTTACGTTGTGTTAATAGTGACGGACCGTTTGACGGGCAAAATAGGTTCCAGACCCGTTCTGCCCGTCAGACGGCCTGTCACCATTGGCACAATTGTAAAACTTGACGGTGACAGGCACGGTGACGGTGTCTTTACATGTAAACAGACCTTAACATTGTATCTTTGGTTATCGTGCTTTTTACCAGAGGAATGGGTTCTAGACATCGTCAAGGGCTTGATTACATGACGGATACTTCCACGGTCCGTGTAAACGGTGTAATTAAGGTTTGTTCACACGTAACGTTTCCGTCAGCGTTCAAGTTTAACTTAGTGCCTTTGATGACACAAATGTAAAACACAGAGAAGTGACATTTGTGTCCACCCATTCTCTGCATTTGCGTTACCATTAAAATAATGTTAAAAGTTTAGTACAAAGATTGAAATGGACGCAACTGCAACGTTAAGTGTGAACAGGCCTTAAATTGTGTGATTAAACTTCAATTAACTTCTATTCCCATTTCGGTGGAACTCGTCAAACTGATTGATGTACTATATTGTGAGAAAATACGGTAGACGACTTTTTGTCAAATAAGTGATTTGTGTCTCAATTTGCTTATTTGTAAAGGCTTGTTTACACTTGACGTTTGCGTGTGCGTCTGCGTTTGACACAAAGAATGGAATCCATGGCAACAAGTGGAGGTGTTTACACTTAGCGTCTCAATTTTCAAGAACGTGACGGCAAAGATCAAAGGAAAACGCAAACACTGACGTTACGTGTAAATGAGGCTTAAGTCAGATACCCCTGGGGTGTTGGACCACCCATCATTCACGCTCATTTCTCTACGTAATTATTTGAAGCGGCTTTCCAAAACGGTTAACAATGTAGTTGACAGTTGTACCTGCGATGAGATCACACGTGCATTCGATGTCCTCTTGACCCGGCATGAATATCAACATGTCACCTGCACACAGAAAAAAACAGGCAAAAAATCATTCAATTATTTTTTTTCAGAAATTGAATTTTGCTTCAGTATATTCTATCAATCGATTTCTCGCGTAAGCATGCAATATTGCTGGAAAATAATCCAATACCCACTATTACGGAGTTAAATTTAATGGTCGGGTTGACAATTACAAAGTTAGTAGTATTTCTACTTTTTATTATCACTGCAAGACATCTGTCGTTTTCAGTCACCTTTCACCGACCACACATAAGAAGGTTGCAATCGTGTGTGTGATTTTGTTCACAGGGGTCCCTGTTCCATGATATACTGGGAAGACATCCCATGGTGCAATAAAATAGAAAGGAGGGCACCTTCGTCCCGGTCCCAGTCCTGGCCTTGCTCCCTCCACGGCATAAATGTATCATAGCGAAGGGAGGCGCGGTCGGAAAGCCTTCTTGTTTCCACCTAATTTAAAGTTTTAGCCTCACAAAACACCGGACTACTTACCTTCGACGCCGCTGAGATGGACCTGGAGCGCCTGTTTGACGGCGGCGTCAACGTAATCCTCGACGGGATTCTTACTGAAGAACGTCTCCACCGGAAACGTGCGGCCCGGGATCTTAAAGATCGGAACGTCGCCGAAGAACGTCGAAAACTTCTCAGCGTTCATTGTGGCTGACGTCACGATCAGTTTCAAGTCTTGGCGTCTCGCGATTACCTGCGAATAATAACCAATTATTATTATGACGCAATGTACAACCATGAAAGAAACAGGTCAAAGTACGTGTCTCAGTTGAGGTAGAATTCATTGCAAGTAGCAAATTCTCTTAACAGGCCACCTCCTTCTTCTGCCAAGCCGCTATGCTCTTGTACCAAGCCATTTCCTTATTTCTGTTCAGGTCTTTAATTGCAGGTACTACCCCCCCTCAGTTAACAAGCCACATACCTCTCGTAACAAGCCACAGAGGACATCTGTGATGAGGGAGGGTTCATTACTGATACCCACCTCTCTTAACAAGCCATGAACAAGCTACCTACCTCTCTCAACAGGCCGAAGAGCACGTCTGTGTTGAGGGAGCGTTCGTGCGCTTCGTCCATGATGACGGCGCTGTAGTTGTCAAGGTCCGACTCCCGCAGACACTCACGTAGCAGGATTCCGTCCGTCATGTACTTAATGATCGTTTTCTATAAAAGACAATGCAAAAAACCGTTACCATGGCAACCTAAAGTGTAAACAAGGAGTCAAGAACTAGGGCATAAACTGGGTCTCGTTTACAATGAGGTAAACGTTGCAAAATAAGCCGTTCGTTGTTGATGCAAGAAGAATCTGCTCATTCCAACAGAACTCGTTCTAAAGCCTTGTTTACACGTAACGTCTGCGTTTGCGTCAAATGTCAAGGATGGGTTCTGTGGCAGCAAGTAATAGTGTTCACACTAGACGTTTGAATTTTGAAGAACGTGATGGCAAAGATCAAAGGAAAATGCAAACGTTACGTGTAAACCAGCATTAAACGGGAACCAGTGTAACTTTCTACATCGAGTTTGCTTGTAATTATGAATTATGAGGTGACCGTATCCCTAAGGGCCCGTTGACACCAAGCGTCAGCATCAACGCAGAGTCAACGCTGCGATGAAGCTTGGAACACAGCACTCATTGAAATCAATGGAAACAAATAGAGTCACTCTAGGAAGGGGTTGCAACCCATTTTGAAGTGACTCCATTGATTTTAATGAGAGCTATGTCGCCAGCGTCATTGCAGCATTGACTCTGCCTTGTCGCTGACGGCTGGCGTAAACGGGTCCTAAAGTTGTAATGTGTAGGATGACGTACCTCTGACGTAACGTCCTCGAACCGGATGGCGTACCCGACGTCTTCCCCGAGCGAGCACCCGAACTCATCCGACACACGCTTAGCAACCGACATGGCGGCAACACGACGCGGCTGGGTACATCCCACCATACCCAGCTTGGTGTACCCATCCTCGTGAAGGTACTGTAAAAACAAACAATACAAAAAATGCGGGTATATTCCGCTGTAATCAACTTGCAACGCCTCTCACAAACACCAACGCAGAGCTATTCAACAGCTTTCGACTGGAACAATTCTTGTGGAACGGAAAACTGTTGTGAATGAGAAAACGACCTTTGAATGCCATTCCTGCCGACGGCTGAAAATCTCTAAACCCAACTTAAGCTGTGTTTACAAGTAACGTCTGCGTGTGCGTCTGTGTGAGCGTTTGATGCAAAGTATGGTATCCATGATACCAAGTGGAGGTGTTTACACATAACGTTTGCGTTTGTGTGAAACACAGAGAATGGGTCTGGAACCCATTCTCTGCATTTGTGTCTGCGTTTCAATTGACTCAATAGAAAATTTCACATAAACGCACACGTACACGCAAACGCAGACGTTACGTGTAAACAGAGCTTAAGTTGAACAGTACAACAAAATATAGATACTGTACCCCAAGCGTACAATTACAAAGTTCTGATAACAATGATGAGGCTTGTTTCCGTCACGTGATTATCTACTATGTTTGCTTAAATAAGAAATTTCAAAATTACACATTACGTAAAAATGTTCATGAAACGGTACCTAATCTCACTAATGGCACGTTCACACTGCACCGGACCCGGACCAGGACTGGGAATGGAAACGATGGGTTACTATATATTTTTCAGAACTGCTCATACTACATTGGGACCAGTAACCAGACCAGACCCATTGTCTCCTATTGTGCCAGTCCCATTCACTATACCTGTCCCATTCCCGTTCAGTTTGAAATCTGAACCAGAGAATATGTAAAGACATGGAGTGTCATCCAGTTCTATCATACCTGTGTGAGTTGTGTGGTCTTCCCGGACCCCGTCTCCCCGACCACGATGGTGATGCTGTTGTCGCGGATGATGTTGAGGAGTTCCTCGCGAACGGCGAACACGGGAAGGTATTGGCGCTGCTGCGTGATCGTTTTCTTGCGTGCGAACTCACTCACCACCGCCTGCTCCTTTATGTGCTCCGAGAACTTCTGATCTGTCTTGTAGTCAACGTCAGTATCCTCTTCTCCCTTCACTTCCTCCTGGAACACAGCCGCCGTTTTGCGTTTAAATTTGAGTTAAAATCCCTTTGAATTTTATTTTATTAATAACTTTCAAGTATCAGTTGATTCCGACTCTCGAGGCTCACTGAGCAAGACTTGGTTGAAATAATACAGAGACCGGCCTTAGGTTTAACTGGTGTGAGGCAGGGACTGGGATCTATTTGTCCTGGACCCTGTTCCGGCAGCGGTCCGGCCCCAATCTCGTTCAATGTGAATGAACCACTTGTAATTCTTACTCCCAATTTCACTCAAGAGGAAAGAGAACATTTTAAAATCTTTTTAAAATCTTCCATCTCTTGCCCCTCAACAAATTCCTTACCTTGTCGTCCTCCTTCTTGACGCCCATGATGTCTCCGATCCGACTTCCGGCGAGTTCCCAGTGCTTCTTCTGCGCCTTCTTGCGTTCCTTCTGTTCTCGCTGCGCGCGCACCACAGCACTTCCCTTCCGGGACACCTGCGCCATGTCTGACGTCGGATCCTACACAAAGTAAAAAGTTACAAAATAAAACCTTGTCCTTGTCCCCTGGCCGGGGACTGGGGGATACCCTGCTCTGGTCCCAGCAGGGGGGTATTGGGGTGGATACCATGTCCTATTCCTGATTGGGGAAGGGGCTGGGGGTAAGGGGGGGGGGGTTAGGTACCCTGTCCTGGCCTTTAAGTAACAGATTTGCTTTGTCACTATTCGAAAACATGTACGAATGTTGTTAAAAAAAATTTTTATTGACAAAAAGAAAAGAGTTTGTCACCTTTATTGGTACGACGGGTTCGGGTTGTTTCGTGAAGACCATCCGTCCATCGAGGAATGGCGGTACTATGTTGTGAACCAAGAGATGAACTCGGGCCTCGTTCTCCTCATCAAACTCCTCGTCATAGTCGATCTTCTGCACAGCTCCACTGCGCAACATCCGGTTTATCTCCCACGCCTCGTTGTCCTGGCGACAATAAATGATATTCATTACACACTCTGTATGGTCACCCACTCACTCCGAAAATATAGAAAAAGAAAACAAGAGAAAAGGACCAAGCCTAGAACATATTTCAACTGGTCTCAGGATGATCATTTAGGGTGCACTTACACTGAGTGACGCAATGTTGCTTCGGGATATTTTTCTTTTACGGAATTCAACTTGCTATTCACACTGAGTGGCAACAAAACTTCCAAGTAAAAATTTCGATTTCGCCTTCGTTTTTTTCTCTCAGTGCAAATGCACCTTTATTTGTGGACAATCTCGGAATAAATAACTCCGTACCTTGTTGATCTGGCGTTGTTGCGCCGACATCTTCTTCCGCTTGAGTTTGGCGAGCTGCGCTTCTTTCTTCTGCGCATACTCTTCACTGGTTCCCGCGAACGGGTTGTGCGTCTCGTCGTAGCCGTCGTCGAGCCCGTACCACTCCCGGTCCAGACGCTTCTGCTCGGCCTCCCACTCCTCCCGGTCCTCATCGTTGTCAAATTCGGGTTCTAGGTTTTCTACATCGTTAAAAATTACACTAAATTACAGCGGAACCTCTATTCTATAGATTACCAACCACACAAATAAGTATGGTTTTTCCCTTGTGGTCGTTACGTTTTATGGTCATCATAATTGCTGGCTTGCTAGAGTGATACGTCTCACACATGCCCACTTTACACCACTCTACTCTTTGGGTTGATACAGCCTCCTGTGGCCAAAATAACTCTGGATGACCTTAAAAATATAAGGTGTGACTGTACTATCAAAGGAAGTAAGCATTTTAGGATTAAGTCGGTTGTGCACACTTGGACAGAACACTCTCAAGGTGTTTTGAACCCGTGAGACGTTACCTTTATCGCGTCTATCCCGGTCACGTGACGAGTATTTCCGTCTGTCGCCCATCCACTCGTTGTACTTGTAGGAAGGAGTCGGCATTGGCGTCTCGTCACTTCGCTTCTTTGACTTCGAACTGAGAATGAAAATAAAAATGTAAAAGTTTTCCTACCTGTTTCTTTCAGTCATTATGCTTTAATGACGATCGGTAAGATGGACATTTTGTTTTTGAAAGAGATATCAAATCTCTTGTGTTACGACCTAGGTATTCACACCGGGCGTTTGCATTCGCCATAATGCTAATTCAATTTTCGTGGTATCTTGTACAACAAATAGAGAGATTAAGATACTGTAGATCAAGTGTTGTTGGAAACCCAAATACTTAGTGTGATTCGTGCATTTTATTCTCTGGTGTGAACTATGAATGGGCACTGGATTAGACAACAGCGTTCTCATGACTTATCCAAGATTAGATGAAAATCTTCGTTGGTTCGAGAAGGTCACTGGTCACTTTGTCACAAGTTTGTTACAACTTGTTTCTATTTTTGCGGAATTAATTTTTGTTATTTTGATTAATCTCTGATGCTACACCAACTTCACATCTTTCCTTACCTGTGTGATCTGTCGGATTTGTACCACGATGACCTGTCACTCCTCACGCTGTCGCCATGGTAACCACTGTCCGTGCGGGGGGTTGGAAGGTCCCAACTCGACTTCTTAGGGGGCGTCACGTCATCCTCGTCCCAGGATGAGCTGGATGGTGTACCTGAATTTACAGCAGACAGTTCAACCGTTAAAACAAAACCATAACTTCTCATTAAGGTATTCCAGACTTATTCGTTCGGATTTATTTTAAACCTTGGGTTTTATTCATTTAAGTCTCTACAGTATTCACGGAGGTGATTACCCAAAAGAACGGATCAAGGTGCCTATACGTTAAGCTAAAAAATCATAGAACTGCAGGGTTGAGACAAGTTGATGCTGTTGCGATATTGGTCAAGAGGTGTCACTTAAAGAATAGCAATTCTAATGATGAACAGTTCCATGCATTTTCAATAGAAGTCTACGTCAATATTTCTGCTCTTAATTAAATGCCTTGTCATAGCCTAACCCAGAATTTAGAACTCTAATTCTACATGCGGACTCTGCAGCATCTCTCTCGGTTCCACCCACCACAGCTTCACTTCTTACTTGGATCTTGAACAGTCAACATGTGGTATTCTTTTATGTGTAAATAAATGGATTAGAAATACAATTTCTCTTTGTTCAAATGGATATTCAACAGATGCTTTACCTTTGACCCGGAAGTCGGGTGTGGCGGGTTCGTCCTTGAACCTCGGAGTCTCGTCCCACTCTCGGTAGCTGCGCCGGCTGCTGGGTCCCCTCTCCTCCCGGCGGGACCGGTCGTCTCTCCGCCTGTCTCCCCGGTCATCCCTCCGCCGGTCCCGATCCCGATCCCTGTCGTAATCACGATCTCTCTTCCTCTTCCGATCATTGTCTGTAGTAATTCAAAATTATTTTCAGTGGTATTTCTCGATCTCATGTGTTGTATTATTGCAATGTAACCTGTTTATTACAGCCACATTTCCAGCGATCTGTTTGTATTTCGGTTTGTGTTTTGGAGATTTTCTTGCAAAAACATTTGCCATTTGCATCTGTTTGATACGCAATTTAAAATGGCCTTACAAAGGAGCTGAGATGTAATTTAATTGAGAAAGGTGAAATATAAACAACACTGCCCTACACAATCATAACTACCACACCAGGCAGCGGCTAAAGGGCTGTTTACACGTAACGACACCGTCATTGACCCCGTTCCCGTCACCGTCAAGTTTACATTGTGTTAATAGTCATGGGCCGTCAGACGGCCCATCACTATTGGCACAATTATAAAACCTGACGGGGACGGTGACGGTGTCTTTACGTGTAAACAGACCTTAAAGTCGTGGTCTTCACGATTTTTTATTGAGCAATGTCATGTTGATGTACCTCTGTCTCGTTCCTTGTACCGTTCTTTCTCTTTATCCTTTGATGAAGCGTATACTCCCCTCTCTCGGTCCTCTCTCTGTCGCCGGTCCTGCTTCTCTCTATATTTATCGCTCACTCCCCCCGGGTGTGATGGTGTGTCTATTCTCGCCGGTCGGTAATGTCTGAAATTGAATAACAGTGTTAAACTTTTAACTTTCTGATTAGTTTTTAAACTCTTTCTTCCATATATTTTCATGTACAACCCTATTGTCAAGAAATCTGTTATACGACTATTTTCAATGATGGTACTTCTTGATGGTCAGTCGTACGGTAACCGTAATGGTAGCAGCCGGTTTAAACGCCTTGCATCATTAGCATTTAAACAGGAAGCAAGGCATTTAAACCGGATGCTACCATAACGTGTACTGATCCTAACAGTGCTCGTAAACTGGACGTTATGCTGTGATATTTATTGTGCAACAACTGATGGTAAAGATTCGGTTATTCAATAAGAGAAGCACCTTCCGGTTCCGTAGACTTATTCTTGAAATTAACCTTCTGGATGTTTAGCTGCTAACTCACCTGTCTTTCTGAGTTTTAGAGGTGTATCTACCAGGTGTGACGTCAGATTCAACGTCATCACCCTCCTCCTCCTCGTCTCTGTATGATGTCACTCTGGATTTTCGTTCTTCCTTCTCCTGATCTTCTTGCTGTTGCTTTTTCTTTGCTGCCGCCAGTTTGTCGAGTCCGAGGATGGAAGCCCTGGGAGCTGGGACCTTGAAGACATGCTTATCCTCTGCAGAAGCAGGGCCCTTCTTAATGATCACCAGACCTCCCTTCTGGTTACCACTGGATCCCTCCAGACGGTGGATAGAGGGGTCATTATCAGGATCCAGATGAGACATCTTATCACACTATGCTCAAAGTTTTCCTCCAAACTTGAAACTGTTGGAATACTTGAGGCACCACAGTGTAAACAATCTTTGTTTTTCAGACGTTGGCCATCCTAGATAAAAAGTGCTCAAACCATTTCATTATTCCACAAATCGGCTACACAGAGGTCTTTAAGCAAGGATCCTGGATGTAGATTTGCTTAAAATTGTGTTATTAGCCTTATATACCAACAAATTAGAAGCCACGACAGGCAAAAGAACTCAAAATCCAAATTATGCACCATTCGTTAGGGGGGCTGACATTTTGTATTACAAAATATTTAAATTTTGCTTTATAAAGAAATTTGTTGCCTATTTAACACAACTAAATGCTATTTTTATTGCAATTTTGGTAAATAAAATATAAATTTATTATTTATATTTAAATGTTTATTATTTCATTATTTATAAATAAAGTATAAGAATTTTACTAATTTATAAAACAATTTTTAAATAGTAAGTCATATATAGTACTGCCTGCGCGTAAAATACGTATTCATCAGATCTGATGATGCAAACTCGTGTTCAGCTCGATAAACTTGGATAGCAACCAACATGGCGGACACGCTGTTGCTCCGAGCCTGGAAATCTCAACCGAAATCAGTTAATTTGGACAATAAAAAGTTAGAAAAAGTCCCCAAACTAATTGGTAAATTAGTATCTACATTACATATTACCTTAAAGAATAACCGAATAAATGAATTACCTCAAGAATTTGGAGATTTAGTTCAGGTAAGATACGTTTTTTCGATCAGAGCATCCGCACCCAGTCCCCAACAGTAAACCATTACCAAATAATATTCTATCATCTGAAAACAAGCACAATAAATTTTGTGACTCATTGTAAATTTAATCCAGGATTTTGTAGGCTTCGTCTACATACTGAGGAGTGAGAGTGCAATGTTTACGATAAGAAAAAAACTTCTAATTGTAAAAATGGCACCCGTTTCAATTGAAAAAGTCATGCAGAGAATTCGTCTGTACTTCTTTTTTACGCAGTTGCACATGTCTTGTTTTTCAGCTTGAACAATTGAATCTCGGTAATAATAGTTTGGAGGATTTACCGGAACCCCTTTGTGATTGCATCAGTCTGCAAAAACTGCATCTATTTGGAAATTTAATAACAAAACTGAGCCCACGGGTGCTAGGTAAGTGCTCATCTACAGCCTTGTTCACACGCAACGACGCCGACTTAATTTCAATTCGGCCCGATAAAAGTTTTAGCATTGTGCTAATGGCAGTTTTAAAATCGGACCGAAATTCGGGCTAAATGGGTTCCAGACCCATTTTGCCTGTCAACCATTGACACAGTGTTAAAAGTTATTGGTCCTAATTTCGGTATCTGTGTCGGTACGTGTGAATAACGTTGTTATTCCGATAACTATCAATGTCGTGTGGAGAAAATGTAAATAAATGTGGAAGAAAGAATGAATCAATGATCTACAAAAACTCTGGTGGGTAAAGGCCCATTCACACCAAGCGAAGCGAAAAAGATCAAAGGACAATAAAAAAAATCACAGAATAAGCAACATATATCAAAGAAAATTTTCGCTTTCGCTCGGTCTGAACATATCTATAATGAGTTATGTTTGTTTTGGTTTTTTTTTGCAGTCGGAATGAGAAATTTAACTCTCCTTAATTTGAACAACAATAAACTGCGAAATATTCCACCAGAAATCTGCAGGTATGTCATGAAAGCGTGTTCAGGAACCATTCAAGCACACACGCTCACACCAATAGAAAAAGATATTTTGTTTATATTGTTATCATTTTAAATTTTCCTAAATCAGTCATCCGGTGGAACATTTTACAAAAGTAAAGACAGGAACTTTGTAAACATTTGCTGGTCATTAACTCTTTCTTTGCATTTGATAGATTAAGTCACCTGGAGCACTTGAGTTTGGACAACAACTATCTGGAGGAGTTACCGTACGAGATGTGCGCACTGACGTCTTTAACTGAGCTACATGCAGCGAACAATCAGCTGGGCAGCTTACCTCTCGAGTTCGGGTACCTCACAGGACTGGAGAAACTACACCTACAGAAAAACAAAATCAAGGAACTCCCGGAGGTAAGAGACATTGTCGGATCCAGAGGAAAACTTTGTTTACACGTAGCGTTTGCGTCTGCGTCTGCGTCGAAACTTTAACATTGTTCTTATGGAAAACACAACAAATGGGTTCAGACCCATTCTCTGCGTGTGCATTTGCGTCACCATTGGCTCAATTCAAAACTTGATGCAAACGTTGATGCAGATGCACACGCAAACGTTACGCGTAAACAAGCCTGCAGGGGGCGTGGGAAGGGTGGTGGAGAATACCTAACATTTAAGCTCTGTTTACACTTAACGTCTGCATTTGCGTAAACGTCAGCGGTTGCCTCAACTTTAACATTATGTTAATGGTGACGCACAAGTTGACGCAGAGAATGGGTTTGAACCCCTTCTCTGCGTGCATGTTTGCATCTTTAATCACTCAATACAAAACTTGACGCAAACGTTGACGTTGGCGCAAATTGTCACCAATATTTACACTGTCTTGGTTTGTGTAGTATAACTCAACCCCAGTCAGAATTGAGTGTCCACCAGGTCAGTGAGGAGAGCAAGAGTTGTTTAATCTCAGGGGGTGACA
>JBCAUG010000652.1:0-11611 GCA_038406175.1 Haplosyllis leylae | reverse complement strand
CCCCCCCCCAACATTGAGGTGTGTCGAGCATCTTGCGGAGACTAAACCTTTGACCGCGTACGGTCAACATTCTCGTTACTTCTGCGAACCACGTTTGGCAATGGTTAAAACAATTCAGGAGTGGCATGATAGCGAGATGGAATGGTGCCACTATCATGGTACACAAGTACACAGCCATGTACAACGAACCCAAAGAACTATACGTTCGTCGTGTTTTCATACCATCAAGTCGAGTCAATATCAGACACACTCTATTAGTCCACTCCATTAACTAAATGCCTTTTTGAAGCTGCTAGTTTCAACATAACACACTGGTCTCTTTTATCAATACACATGTTCAGTACATAGAGACCCATCTCCGATTATGAAAAGCTCCCGTGTTTTCACAACATTCATTCTGACATCATTAACTGATGCCAATGCATTAATTTGTGGCATTTTTAACAGCTTCGTACACAACACCCAAGGAATTGGCGACGAGAGGCAATAGTTTACTTGCACAGAAATGTTGTAGCACGACAGTTTAATCCAGCTCGGAGTCACGAGCTTTTCCATCTTTCACTGACGGAAAAAACAACCAGCATTGCTCGCAACTGCAGGCCTGAAAAGAGTCCACATCGTATCAATGAGTAGAACGAAAAACCAATCACCGAGGCCTCCTAAGAGTTTGAACATTTGATGTACAAAGATAAATTGAACGTAAAACCCCTTCTGTCTGGAGCAAGCACCTTTTTCCAGCTTCAGCTCACAAGAGGTTTTTCTGAGAGCTCCATTTTGCACTTTTCACTTCTTATTAGTTGCTTGACGCGGATAAAATCAATTCTTTTGGTCTAAATTCCGATTGGATGGATTGTTGCAAGTGACAGAGTGTTTTTTGAGTAGATCCGGGCTTCTCGATCGTTTCTTTGCGTAACATTCGGAACTTCATCTTTGTGCCAACCTTCGCCCAGGGGTCACTTCCCGATATGACACGCACTGCATATAGTATATTGCCCACTGATGTATGTGTGGAATACTTAACCAGTCCAAACAACCACAACAATTTGAAGAACAGGGATTACTCGAATCCTATCAACCTTTGATACTTGTGCGGCTGGGGCAAATATGTGAACGTCTGTGTTGTTAATGACAATAATAGTAGTAACACATCTTTCTCTACAAGTGCTGCTCTGGATAAAGACGAGAGTGACCGGATCGAACATTATATAAAGACAAGCATTATAGTCATAATAACTCAATCAGTCACTATCATTACACCCAAGTCCCTCAAACCACCATATTAATACCACCACACGATAAATCTGGCCTTGTGACAGCGGCACAAATTGCATGCCATTAGTGACTTGATGACCTACGGGGAGAGAGCCCCTCCAACACAAGACCCTTCTTTACGGCAGCTCGAGGCTCCGAATCCCCACGTGCCCACAAGAGGTGACAGGGACATTGATTCTTCAACTCTCCTGACCTTATGACCACAATTTATGGGATGAGTAAGAAGCTGTGGGTCTTTCTTATTTGGAAATTGCATGTTGCGACTCTAATGTGCCGTCGGTCGGATTAGCTCGACAACGATCATGACACCTCCCTCCTTCCATTTTCCACCCGGTGAATGAAACATTGACTGTTATCTGAAGCAACAACTTCCACAATAACTTGTCTGTTCTGCTTTTGCGGGTAAATTGTATTTATGCAGAATCATTTGAGCAAACTACAACTTGAAAATATGTTTGTTAAAATAATTGTTAAAAGCATCGATGGGAACCACCGATTAGGCTCTTTACCTTATGTCTACATCATAAATCATTACAAAAACAAATAAAAGCCGGGAATTTCATGCTGAAGCAATCTAAAGATTTATTTGTGTGAAGCCTTCGTTTTTTATTGATCCCACTTTTCTCCGTTCCGTATTTTTAATTTAATGGCAACAAAAATCCACCTGCAAAATGTCAAAGTGTCCATCAATCAGGGAATAAAGTCCATAATACTGTCAGAATGCCGACATTCATTTCCTAATGAATGGTTTGCCGTCTAATTCAGATCCAAGTGAAATGAGTGAAAAATCTAGGTCACCATGTGAACACATAAGCATGAATACGGAATATGATCTCTGAAAATTGTTTGCCTTGACATAAAGGTAGGACTCCAGAGGTTCGATCTGGTTTCGAATGTCAAATGAGTTAAATTTCACAAAACATTGAAACGGAGTTGTTTGGTATCTGGTCCTTCGAACAAAACTAGATATTTCTTCAAACGTTCATAGTGACGAAACGTTGCACTAGACGGACTCCATTGTGGCCATCAGTCAATATGAATCCTTGAAATCAGCTAGACAGCAAGCAATACAATATGACAATTCATCAAAGTTAGGCGTAGAGCTGCCATACTGCATACTTAATAATATCAATATTCCTCCCTTCTTTCCAAATTTGCCAAATATTCCATACATCAAATGTAGCAGTAGAGTTGTGGTAATGAAATCATGGCTGGTCATTCCGGCGGGACAAATTGAAGCTGAGTGCGCTGTCGATCACACTGTTTTGATTGATGGATATCAATATGCTCTCAGTCGCAACGTTATGTCGTATTGTTGTAGCAAAATATCATGCCAAGAAGTCAAGCCAGACAAAGATGAAAATACAGCCTGGTTGTGATCAAGGCTGTTAATTTGGCAAATTGTGAAAGATGTATGCAATATTCAAATTGTTTCCACTCGTGGTGATACACTACTTTGCACTAACGGCAGGACCATTTCTCTAATGCAATGGGTGGGGAGCTACTTATTTCCGCCCAATCCTATTTGTGCAGTGCACATCTTCCAAACCTAATATATCTATTGCTTGTCCTGGGTTCACCGAGCTCAGCAGTTCTAGCTGATGATGATATTCCAAATCATCAATTGATAAAAACGAATAGCAATATATGTATCACGTTGCCAGCACAGACTATGCTGCAGACCCAGCATGCCATAATGAAAAAGAAATGTTCCAATGAACATGTCCATCCAAACATGGAGCCTGCACGGCATTGGCAGTGACATAAGATCGCCATGATCAAAGACATGATATGATGACCCACTGAACTAGTTATGAAAACAGTCATGATCCCTTCAGGCAGCGTATTTATATCACCTAAACACGAACCTCCAATCTCCAGGTCATGTTTATCTTATCCACTCGATAATATATTCATACTTGACAAGTCTTTTAACATTTTTATGTATTCAGTAGATATAATGCCAAACGGAAGAGTTGTTGAAAAAATCGTGCCCAAATGGTTGCTGCAGGTTCGGGGTTAATGCATAAAAAATATCGACTTCATGAAGCTTCATCCACCTAAAGGTCGTGACATTCTTTGATAACGTTCATAACGAGGTTTTTTAATGTATAATTTCTTCCAACTTCGATCTAATTAAGCATCATCTTCCTCTGTCAAATGTAAGCCTAACCACGTTCATGCACAAGTTCTCCCTTTCATGTACCGGTTCGATTTCGCTTTCGCTTGCTCGAAAATGTTTGCGGAATATATTTTAGAACATCACTTTGCACCGAAAACAAATTCCCAAGCACGTCTCAACTGATGCATAAACAGCCTTGCAAAAGACTATGAAATGAATTAAATTTTCATTCTCTAAAACTTCACATTTACACATTTCTATTCACAAAAAGCATTTGTTTTATTTTGTGCACGACTACTTACTCCTGTCATTCAGCATCAATGTGATATTGACGCACATTTCTGGATGGATACCATTTTTAAAAAGTAATACAACCATTTTCATATGCTGTCGAGATTTTTGTGTGAAATAGTACAAAGCAGGTGAATTCTCCACCATAACTGGATTAGTTTGAAAGCCGTGACTTTAGGCATACATGATGGGCTGTAACTAACATTCAACACTCTCTTCTGCCAATAATAAAACACCCTCACTAATACATCTCAACATGGGTGAATTATGTGGATTTTCACGACAAAGCAGTTCGGCATATGAGTATTTTATATATAAGGTAAAAACATGAAGCTGGCAAATGGATGTTTTGCATGATGTCATCAGTATGGAGTTTACACAACATGCTGCTAGCTTCAAATGTTTAAGTGTAATCAAACATTGTGCCTTTCTCTTACTCTTTGAAAGAGCCTGTAGGTATAAGGACAAAATCCCAATGCAAAATGTTGGATGTCTTCCTTCAAAATCGATGGCAGACAAACCTTTAAGCTGTTTGGCCTAATTGAGCGAAAGCAATGTATGGCAGTGCTGCATGTTTGCGCAAATTAAGATAAGTTTTCACTGTGAAAGAATCTTCTCATTTGTCAATCACAGGAAAAAAAATCCACATTTAATTGGAACAATCCCAAAATGTGAACATCACTGAGGAAAAATCTCGATCAGATTAAAGATTCCTTCATTAAGATACTGAAATTCAATTTTGTTTCCCTCTCTTTTCCGTACTTGAAATTCAAATCACCCGAAAGTCTATTTTGTCTGCCAGACGAGACGGTTGACGATAAAAAGCTGATCAATGCGTGTAATTCAGGGCGTGTTGGACCAAATGTGTCCGTGAATATACAATATTACAGAGATGAAAAAAAAAACGTTTCGTATCTCGGGATGAAATTGAGATACTGTAGTGACACACTTTGTTCACTGTCAACACACACGATCCGAAGCAACTCACAGTCATTCACAGTTTCTAATGTCATCTTGTATCATCACCAACCGTAAACAGTCTCATGTGAAGGTAAGGTTGCAAAAAATATTTCCGAATGAATTATTTACAATTTCTTACGAGCCGAAGTACCCCTAAAAAGTTCTCACATTGATTTTTTAACGGAAGGTCAGGTTTCCAAATTCTACAGCTGTTTGCAGATGACCTGAAATTTCCCTAAAAGTTAAATAGGTTTTTACAGTTGCAAGTGATCTTTTCCAATTTATCTTGACTTTCAATTTGAATCTTTTTGACCTTCCATCCCTGCCAACTCATCTTAATTGAATCTCAATTTGGGGTAGAAAATTGCACTTCAGGTTCTGCTGTTTACTCTTCATACCAGCGAACGTTTTCATCTTCGAAGTCGGCCTTTTTTCCAATTCTTTACACGGCGACGATCAACATAGGTAATTCCCTCGCTTTTTCACAGAGCTTCGCCAAATAAAGGATTTAATGTCAAAAGGTGAATTTGGCAGAAGTTTCATTGAAATAATTGTTTTGTAAGAAGACTATATGTTACATCATACATTTTACGTCGTTTAATGAATTCTGAGAATGCATATAAAAACATTTTCTGCAAGAGATGTGAATTTAAAGGGAACATTACATATGCATCGCCAGAGTAGGCAGAACTCCACTTGACTGAGTAACTTCAAAGTGGACTAATGCGTTTTCCTTTTCTCATAATGTCCTGCACTGGAGAGAATTTTCTACTTTTTCACTACAATGGTAATGCACAGTGTGACCAAACTATCACTCCGAAGGAGCAGGACCCAAAAAGTGAAGACGCATGATGATGTTTGTGAAATAAGAATATGTACAGTGTACAGCCCTAAGCGACTGTCATAGGAAATATCCAATATAGCACTCTCATTATTTCGAGTGTAAATGAAATGATTTTCTTGAACATCTTGCATATTGGTCCTACTGTTATTTGCCAAGAAAAGACAAATGTCCTGTGGACCTACACTATGGCCTCCAGTGGAATTTTGTCCAGGATTTTAATTCTAAGCTTTCTGTGGAGTTTTGTGCAGGCAGGACTGAATGATTCCATGGGAATAAATTCCTTGCCTAATACATATTGGTAAAGGAAATCAGGCCTTCAGTCCTAAAGGAGCAATAGACAGACATTGACTTAACTAGCCACTAGCTTAGTGACCGAAAAACAGATTAGTTTCACTGCAATTTCTTTTGAATTGGTTGAATAAAACAGATAGTCACCCAATTTTCTGTACGTCATCTCTACACATAGCTGGGGTGTACACAAAGATGTTTGGTTTCTCATTGGTGTTTACATACACTGATTTGCTTCGACCCGGTTTACAATTTCAACAAAAAACATCTGATAATTTTTGTCTTGGGAGTCTCTGCCAAAAATAATCCTGGAATGAAATCCAATTTCAAACTCCAAATTTGTACCTGAACAAAAGATATACTGAGATCAGATTCTCGGAAGGGCTCTTTGTGTGCAGGCCAATTGAGATAAAGAATCAACATGGCCACTTTTGTGTGAGCCTGAATGTGTTGACATCCTTTCTTGTTTCCGCAATCTTCATAATGTAGTGTGACAGTGCATTTACTTTCATGAATTAACAACGTACACACCACTGGCTTTTGTCGATCGTGCCAATCGATAGAAGTGCGCCATTTTTCTTTGGCTTACTGAAAATTTAATCGAATTCAATAATGTATGTAAGCGAGATCAGTGAAAGTTCGAGGATGCAACAATACAAGGAAAGGATGTGTAACAATCCTAATCTATTAAAATGAAACAACCCTTTGTGGCACAGAAATACTGTCATTTAGCGATGCATCACTTTGTCGGCAGACAACAGCCCTACCACACAAAGCAAGTGAAAGTCTGTACAAGGCTTAACAGCTACAATAACAAATTCAATTGTTCCGTATATTGATTGTCGGTCCCCTTGCCAAGGGATTCCTCCCACTGTACCAGCTACTGCACAACGGGACATGATCACTGATAGATTTTCTTTTAACCAGTCGATTCCAATAAGCAGAGGCCTCAATCATTCAATCAGTAGCAAAATCAAATACCAACTTGTGTGTAGACACTGCACAGCCAGATTTCAAAGTGAACAACAATGACAATAAATCTGAACCCCAGATTGCTGACAGTCACATTGCAAAGATCGAAAATTGTTTCCCCTAATTCCAATAGCTCCAAGCCGATGATGGATACTATTTTGTCCATTTGCAGAAAGTGCCTCATTTCTGCTTTATTTTATTTATGGTAATACGACATTCAGGCCACGGTAGTTTATGGGTTATTTCAATGCTGGAAACAATAATCTGCTGCAGTTGTATTTTTTATCATATTTTTCTATGAATAGAACATGCAAAGGTCTCATCTGTGATTTTTTTGTGCTCCGCAATGCCTCAAGGCCCGACAAAGTTTGTTCAAATCGTCAATAGCAGACATCGATCTCAGCAATCTAAAACCATTATCAGACATGCGATTCTGATGGATTTCTACTAATTGAGGGCGATTTTAATGACAGTACTTAATAATAAATACTGAATACCTTTACTGTACCTATTGTCTATGAGATTGAACTTTTATCCAGTACAGTTCCATTTCCTTAGGAATAAACCGCCTACCAATAAATACCACAACGCCCGCGGAGATTTATGATTCACTCTGGATACAAATCCCGATTACCAAATGTTCGCTCATCAATTCTGGAATTTTACTCCGTGCCAATAAAGTTTATTGACGATGTGTTTATTCCTTTAAGCAATGGAAGTATTACCCGACACGAAATACCAGGGATCCCAGCAAATGGAGAGATGCATATTAAACAAGACTAACTACAAAGGACTGATCCTTCCCAATCAATTTCAACCACTCTGACATCGGTACGATTCCCTACCTGATGTTGGGGCATTAAAGGTCTTAATTCCCTTTCAATCAAAACGCCAAAATGACAAATCTTGCATGACAACCCTTCAGCATTTCAGTTTTCCATGGAGGACACTTACGTTTTGAATGCTGTGTGTGGAATTTTGAAAACTGGCTCAGAATATGTTGCAACAGTGATTGCAGCCACAGCATGGCGAAGACTTGGCAAACACAATGCCTTTGATGCGAGAATTTCGTTTTTCACATTTCAGCTTCGCAACGCGAATAAAATTCACTATCAATTTTCCTAAATTACCTGGTAAAACCTCACAGCACTAATACAAGGAGATTCATGCCAATCTCGCATGTATTTCATGCTTATAAGTTGTACTATGCACACAATGTGTTGATATTTCTCGCTTGTCGTTTCAAAACAAAGAGGCTGAATCATCCTAAAGAGGGAATTAGGAATCATTGAGATAATGATTGCAACTAATTACCTGTGCTTGGATTCATTACTGCAATTATTAGCCGACTTAAAGTAATTTTGGCACACCACCTCCATATGGAGCTAAAATCTGCCTTGACAAATTAGATTTCCACGACTTTTCGCATGTGCTGTAACACAGCATTTCTCCCACTACAACATCAACAAACTCGCAAATCGTGCTGGAACAATCACGTTCCTAATCAAGCGTTTTACAGAAAAGGAAGAGGACGAATCACGAAAACACTTTTTAATTTCAGAAACAAATTTTTGCAACGAGGGTTTTTTTGCCTGTAACTTCATAATTTGTGTGGCCTCAATTCAATTCATCTACGAGTAGATATATCTTTAATTGCACGTCTATATTTGCCGCACCAAAGGTCTACATTTCATAGATCATCAGGCCAGATACGTACAGGCCTTGCTAAAAGAATAGGCCCTGGGGAATTATTTTATTGATCCTCTAATAATAATAGTTTGCACTTATCGCACATCGGTCACACAAAATCTAACTTTCATTTCGCCTCAATTATTCAAACATAAGATCGTTCTCCGATTAGTAATCAGCGGCATTAGAGGTAACATCACGATTTATAAAATTAATCGAGTGCAAAGCTGTGTTTTTTCCCCGAATAATGGGCAATTTTCCACCGTGGCTGAATCATCACTTCACCAAGACATAATGTGCTCGTAATGTGGATGTGGATGTGAAAGAAATTGACTCTGCATGAGGAAACTATTCAAATGGCCCAAAAATTAGAAACAAAGGATTCGACCAAAACGGGATATTAAATCAATGGCTCTCGCCAGACACTCTGCGATTAACACTTCCATTTTTGTCATTGCTAGAGACACATGTTCCCACATTTTAATGGTTAGACAGCAGTCAGTAACTTGTTCCCTGGGGAACTGGTTGGTCACTCCCATTAAAGGAAAGGCAAGATGAAAAAGTTATGCTCATCTGTGGCTATCTACGCGTGCACAGCCACCCAGACTCACCCTGCTGCACACACACACATCCTTTGTGACGACCGTGAAGGCAACCGGTAACTCACCGAGATCACAGACAGACACATCATCTGTCAAAGGCAGCCAACTTCCCCAAAAAGTTATTTTCCTTTCAAAGAACGATTCCAAGCAGCATGTTCTCTTCGGATGCACAATGCCCAATAAAACAGTGCTGTCCATTCTTACTGATGGCCAACTAACATTTAATCTACACGACGTTTTGTTTGAATGACAAACATGATGATGGTAGGCAGTTTTAACCACATTTTTCCTCTCAGCTTGAGTGTCGCTCTTGCTAACAGCGAAAAATGGCATTTTACACAGTAGGACGGAGTGATGAAGTAGCAGTAGGGAGAGAAACCATCAAGCTTTCAGCTGGTGTATTACCATAGAAACCCATTTGAAGCAGAGGCAGTGTTATTGTAAGGAATAACTTGCCATTGTGCATGTGCCATGGATGGAGCATTGAAAGCCATCATCAGCAGACTGACTCTTGTGGCGCTTGTGCTAGTAGTCAGGGAAAATAAACTACCCACTTTGGCCTTTTCTCGACTATCTTCCCAAGGAGCATTCAAGCTGATAGTCCAGGGATTTCATCTGATGATCAGCAAGCCAGCAAGAAGGGATACTAGCGATGTTGGAATGCAACATTGCTTCTGCTTCAAGATGCATGGCCCAGTATGACTTCAGCGCCACCCATCTTCATTCCCTCTCTCTGGCTTTTGCTCTGATCTGCCTCTTTTTGCGAGACTACAGGAGAAAATCAAGGACCAGTACATCCTAGGTGAGGAGTTCTACTTGAACCTGTTCCTGCCCACAGGCTCATCTTCAGAACTATGCTCATACTACCTAATCTATCGAGTCCTTTGCTAGCATGTCCGCACTGCCGTAATGTGGCTGTGATCACTGCTGTGTACATGAAGGCTCTTTGGATCAGCAGGTTCTCGTCTAATGTGTCCTCAATGTCGACTGATCTCTTCGTTATGATTTTCTGATGAATTACACAGTTAATAATATCAAAGACTATATAGACTATTCGAATTTCCTTTTTTGGTTTTACTTTTAATAATTAAACGTCATAGCATTAACTATGCATTCAGAAAACTGAATTGAAGAGTGGCAGCAGATTTAACCATGCTATTTACAGTTAATGAAGACCTAGAGGGTCAGGAGGGAATTGTTGGTAATGGTGTGCTGGAGGCGCCTTCTGTCACATGGGAAGCACATTGGAGAAACGCCGAACTGTCACTGATAACTGTTTACCCTTTGAGGCATTACTCTATTTGTGTGATATTCTCCTCTACCTTTTACATGTATTGCAATGTCCATCGCCTACAGAAAAATTGCTCGTTACAATTTGAAAATCATAGATCTTAAATCGCTCCTTTTCCGCAATATTTTTTCCGTTCCAAAGACAAATCATCAACGAAACATTTCTTTCTTGTGTTATGTGCACAAAATGGTATTCCTGTGTTACAAACTACTTTGTTGCACTGTATTCTACACAATGAACTTTCTTTCAAGTGTTCAGTGGATCAAAGGCGCAGTACACTATCAGAGACTTTAACATGGAGATCACGTAGACTTTGTACTGATTACACAAAAGGTTAATGACTGCAGCATTGCATAGTGTCCCTTCCCGTGCTAACCTAACGTCCCCAGCTGCTCTGGACCCGATCAGTAGCCTCGAGCCAAACAACTACACAATTCTTACTTCTCCGTGCATGGAGCTTCCCTCGTTTCTAACCGGCAGTGCATTCAGTTTCTTTTGGCTATGAAATAGTCATTTCTGAGTGAACAAAGCTTCAAAGGGGTTCGCATTTAATAAAAAAAAAGCCATTCGTTTACTAAATATGCTAAACAGTACGGGTAAACGGGATTTCACTGTTCGTTGACGACAGCAACTGTAACGTCAATATCAAACTAAACCGAATGCTTTGAATGAACGAAACTCGATTCTGTCCACAACTGCATTCCGAGGATCTGTCTCTGCTTCCTCCTTGGTAAAGCTGATAACAAGCTGTCTAGCTGATTAATTCCCTTTCCTATTCAACAGCTAGCTTTATCCAGCTTAAGGGATGAACCTCAGACTCGTGGCCTCCCATCTATAATGTATTTCGAGCTGCTTCTCGATACTATTGTACAGAAAACAACCTGATGAGCTTAGATCCCAAAACAGCTCTTTCAATGCTGGTGCTCACTGTAAACTATACCCCCTTTCCCATTTTTGGACAGTTATCCTCCTCATAACAGTAACTTCTCTTAAATAGCTCATAATTTCAACTGGTGGAATAAATTATTCAAAGGATACAAGCTCTTAACACTTCCCTATCTTTAAACGGAGTTTCTGACATTTACGTCCAGCATTTTCGTACTTAATAAGAATAAACAGCGTATTTTTAATTTATGGAATCTGCATCAAATTACAAGGAATATGTGGTATTGTTCCCTTTCATTAAAAAGGTCATTGTAATCCGGTAGGGAAGGCAGAACGACTACGACTAGTCGACTAGTCGGATAAAACAGCGACTAGTCGACTACAATTCTGCTAGT
>JBCAUG010000641.1:0-11611 GCA_038406175.1 Haplosyllis leylae | reverse complement strand
AGTACCCCCCCGGGGGACCGGTCCTGAGTATCCCCCCCTGTGGACAGACATACACCTGTGAAAACAGTACCTTCCCGTCGTACTACGTACGCGGGCGGTGATAAAATATCAGACAGTGAAAGTATCACCAGGTGGCTCGTTGCCCATGGATGTGTCTGCAGATGTTATAGATGCAGTGTTCAGCCAGAGCTGTATAAAAGAAATTGAATGTCAAAAAGAGGATTAAAGCTGCAAAAAAGCTACACGTTTGCTAACAAAGGAAGTCACAGGGGCTTGAAATGGAAATAGCCCCCTTTCCTCCACACCAAAGTGTATGCAGTGTCAATATCAGAGCTGTAAAAAATAACACCATGGTTTAAGGTGTCCACACCACCTCTGAGTCAGTATCACAACAAAATGATGTTTTTGTGCCACTACCACATCTGCATGAAAAACATTCAAACAACTTTATCACATGAAGTGATAAGGTGTTCCTACCACCTATGAATATCACCACCACTTCATTCACAGAATGGTAAATGGTATTTGTAGGTTCCCACCGTATACGCAAAATTTTGGGACCAAAAGACAAAATCAGCAACCACTAAAGTGACTCTAATAGTAACTAATAATGTTTTTTTTGTATCCCCACTACATATGAGTGTAAAATGTTCAAACAATTCTGATAGCATTAAGGGCTAAGGTGTCTTCACCACCTCTGAGCATCATCTACATCCACAAGGGTGTAGGCCATTAGGGCATTACGGCACAAGGAGCAAGGGTATGAGAGCACAAATGAAACAACCCTGAAATGTTTTTGCCTGTGACTTCCTTCATAATGCTGCAAAGGGGCACAAAGGGGCGTAAAGGGTGCAAAGGGCATAAAGGGCAAAAGCCAGTTCTAAAATGTTTTTGTGTCCCCACCACATCTGCATGCAAAACACCCAAACAACTTTGATTATGACATGAAGTGTTAAGCTACATTCACATTTGTAGGTCCCCACCACTCCTGTAAAATTCTGGGGCTTATAGGCAAAACCTGCCACTTAGGTGACTCTGAACGAGCCACCAATAAAATAGAATTTGAAACAAACCATTCATGGTTTCAAAATTGTAATTTTATTTTTGTGTTTGATGGCCTTCGAAAATCCTCAGGTCTGGTCTGTTGGTGCATGATAAAATAGGACACTGTTTTTGTCTTCGAATTGTTACAAAGATGCGCGAAGGGATGTTTGACTTTTATGTTTCGTCGGCATTGTTTTCTATTTAATAATAACAATGCATTGTAAAACAAAAGTTTCAAAAAGTCGGGCCTATGAAATGCGACAAAATCTAATAGAATACAGAAAAGTAAACTTTACATACCTTGTCTTCTATATTGCTATTGCCATTGACTTCTTTTGTTCCCTGCAAAGTTAACACAAAGAGTTACTTAAAGCTACGATCCGACTGACATTTTGAAACTTCAACAAATAAGAGCTTATTCACATATGAGTTCTTATTTCTTTCATTTCTCTTGCATTAGTTTTGCTGAATGTAACTTTGGGGACTTTGTCGACATTTTCATGAAAAGTTTTTTTAAAAATATACACATTAAAATTTAGAACTTCAGTGCTTTGATCCAAAACGACTTAAAGCTCGTTGATATAAACTTACATGTAATAGGCTGTTCAGAAAATAATCAAATAAGCTAAATATTAGCCAAATACACAATCAGTGATTCTTTTGAAAGACTTACAACTATTTAGGATAGATATGTACATGAAGTCAGATTATCACTGAAAGTACGTCAGCTTCAAAACTAATGGGCAAATATGACAGGCAATTGTCTCAATACAAAAGATGGCGACATCCAAAAAGTGTTTTTCAATAGATTGTGTGCAGTAAAATATTTTTGTACATTATGGACGTTCGCTATCTTTCAGGTTTATATCATGATTCTATGAAGGGGTCAGCCCATTTTGAACTGGTCGCAAAAAAGAGGATTTACTGCAGTTAGCTACCTGTAGAATGGAAGGCCTGTGTGCGGTATAATGTGGCACCTTGATGAGTGGAGACGGAGACGGACTGGTCGAGTTGTGTATCTGAAGCGGGATTTTATTATTGTTGTTGTGGTTGATTTGGTTCTTGGTGTGCGCCGCTGGCGGTGTCAGCGGTGGCGGGTGATGTGGAACGCTGCTCGGTGGTCGCATGGCCCCGGAACCCCCACCTCCTCCACTACCACCGCTGCTGGAGTTGATCCCCGAAGATACAATTGCCGGCCCCGTGTGTGCACCATTGTTGTTACTGCTATTGATGGCGTTCTGTCGCTTCACTCCGTTTTCGTGCGATGAGGCAATGGCTGTCGTAGGTTGAGACTTGAGGGAGAGGTTGGTTGCTTGTGTCTGCGGAGGAGGTAGGATCACCCGGGATATGATCGGCGTCGGCGCCACGATTCCCGCGGGAAGGGGACTTGTGAGACCCTGAAAGCAGACGAAATGAGGTGCAAATTATTACAATGTTCAGTAAAGCCTTTTTAAACAGTAAATGACAATGATAATTGAATGATCACTCAAATCAAGGATTGTGAATCGTTAGCTGATCAGCTGGTATGGCATTAGAGATGAACCAAAAATACCCTGGCGCAAAAAAAAATTCACGGGAGTGATTGTCTGAAATGCAAAACAATGACATCAGCGTCACACTCCACAGATACAATATTACGACATGTCGCATATGCATAATTTTAACTACTAGGTATTTTGACACATGAAATTTTAACTTCCGGTTTGTGTTTGATGATGCTACAAGTAACAGTAGTTTACGTACAGATGGATGTCCTGTACAAACTGTATTCCTCGCGAATAATACAAACCAATAGAATCCTATAGGATCACACATCAATCAATCGTTCCATCAAGACGACAATATCATGCCAATAGTATGAATAATGTTTCTGACATCAAGTTCAAAAACGTTAAAAGAACACAGTTCAGAGCAGGATATCGAAGTAAATTTGGTCGAACCACACTGTAAAAACATCTATCAAAAGTGCAAAGAAAATAAGAAAAAGAAAAAAAAGGACATGAACAGGAACAACCTTTGGTTTCACTAATCTAATTCCATTATTATTTCTTGATAAAATGAAACCAGGAATTAAGTTTCAATTTATCAAGCTGACCGTCAGATTGCTAAAAGTCACTTAGATAATGAATAAATTGAGCCCACACGCATTTCACATGGGAAGTATGAAATAATAATAACCTTCACCAAGCTGCAACAAAGAATCTTTATCCAACCATTTGTGCCCACTTTACTCGGGCTGTGAATAACACTCGCTGGTAATTGCTAAATGTGCAGTATACAGTTTCACCTCTTTTGAAGGGACCCTCAATGATACAACCAACTTTGTTTCTCTGGCCAGTTATGGAAAATTAGTTGATTTTCAAGACAGAAGTTGAGTGTACGAACATGATACTATTACATGTACATAGTTAACTAAGTTATTAACTTTTAGTGGTTACCTTGAAGTCCGCATCATCACAAAGTATTAAATATTCATATATCACATCCAATTTTAGATTACCTCCACAAGGGTAATCAATCCTTTTTTTTGACACATGTTCAATGCTTAAGAATATCACTGGTTACGATATACAACTATGAGTTCAAACACACGCCATGAATATTATCGTATTTCAACCATAATTTCGACAATCCAACTGAGACTAGAAAGAAGAGTGAAAAGTCGGTGAGTCTTGATTTAATCAACTGCTTTGCGGACACCCATCTGTTAAAAGTCAGTTGATTTGCCGAGTCAGGTTTGTGAATAGAATGGACATTCAAGGCCACGAGTCTCGAGAGAATCTTCTTCGCATTGATTTTTCCTCCCGTAATCATCGGATCCTTTCGCCGCATACAGCGGCCAGGTCAATAATGACCTGTGTGCATACAATTAGCTGAAAACGGTTTCTATTTATCTCCGGTCAAAAATTGGACAAAAAAATTGAACGAAAAAAAATCTTATTAAGTCAGCCCATTCCAAGATTTAATATAATAGACCAAAATACTTACAATGATGTTTGTTTGTTTATTTATTAATTTTGATTTTTAAATGTTCGTGACCAGTGGTCCATTTCTGTTGAATAAGTAATATACCTTTCAAATTCTTGTTAGTAATTGACGGTTTATATCAATGTATGATCGTTTCAAGACTAAATAGCACTAATTTATAGTTCAGTCATGTCCTTAAATAAACAGAACTTTCATAGACTAACAATTTTAGGAAGTAGAGATAAAGAAGTCTTATTGTATGAAGTCTAATGGAAAGATTTGAGATATACTTTTCGGTACGTTCGCGAAACGCCACCCTTGGGTTTCTTTCTCTGCACTGCTGTAGCGGCTAAGGTTTTCACTCAACCAAAAATTGGCCAAAAACCTGAAGTGACCCTTAATTTGTATTAAAACACGTATTCAACAAACTACAGTTGATATTCAAAGGTGGTTTACCTCAGTTTTGCCTTTGGTACAAAGGTTAACTTTAAGCATGTTACATTTTTTCAGTCTTTATGGATGTCAACGATTGTGAATGATTTCATAAACTGACCATCATCAGTGCCGCAAAAATTTCTTTGAATTCATCTCACGACCATCCGAGATGACTAGGTAACTTATTCTTTGTCTCACTGCGTTGCAATAGCGAAAACTAAACAAAAAACCGTACATGAAAAATACAACACAAAAAGCACCACCTTTAAGACTTTGCTTTCCTGCTTTGTCTGGTATCTGGCACACAGATGCGATGCGCACAGAAAGATAGGCGTGGCCCTAAATCTATACCGCACGAACTGGAGAAAAGTTTCATCCAAGCCGCAATGATTTTTAGAAGAGATAATAAAAAAAATCCACATTTTCTTGATTGTTTTTTACACATCAAATACCTTCACTAGTCTTCAGAAATAAAATTACGCAACGTTCACCTGTAAATATATAATTTTCTTTTGTTTCATCTTTTGTTGGAAGTTAAAGCTAAAAGAAATTCAAGTCAACTATTGTCCTACGCCCAATACAAAATAAATCATAAAGAAGACAACATTTTTGTCTCCATAGAAACACAGCCTTTTATTTCTGTGTTTGCCCTTTAGGAAATATTCACAAGATTTTCATTCAAAATAGATACGTTACACCACATCATCTATTATTTCATGTAATTAGGCAAAAGAGACCTGCAGGAGAGCTGTTTAGCTCTTTTTGTGTACGTCATTGTGTCATGATTTCAAAGGAATAAAAGATTCCAGAAGTCGCCAAAGATTCTTCTGTTTCATCCAGTTCTGTGAATTTTAGTCCAGCAATTTTGTAGGAGCATTTCCACCGCACAGCCTGATATTTCAAAACAATGGTAAAGTTGGTGTTGTTTGATGTCACAATGATGTGCACTGGCAATTGTTTCAAACTTACTTCACAGGTGTAGAAATTTACAATGAAAATTGTCGTTTCTAAAAAATTCTTACAACAGGAATCTTTGTCCTTGCAAAAATAGGTCAAGTACCAGAAAAAGGTTCAACATTACCAACGCCTAATCAATGGCTGAATTTGATCTGCATGTTTTTGTCATGGCATGTAAATGTTTCTAAGTTTTTTCACTTTACTAATGGTACAAATGTTTCTAAGTGTTTTAAATTCAAAAATGGTACAAATACCGACAGTCTTTTATTAGTTAATCTTTTTCTCACTCTTCCAATTGAGAGGATGACCACTGAACTTTGCAAAAAGCGAAAAAGAACCCAAATTTTCCGCCCGAAAAAAGAACAAAAAACTCATAACAAACGTTGCTAATAAAGTTTTGCTATTGTTCATATTGATAATGAAAGTTAAAAAGTTGGGTGCACTCTGTCTTTTAACTCTGCCTCAAGTTGCTTTGTTGCATGACATTCTCACTAAGTACTCATTAAAATATTAGGTTCCTCACCATAGAGATATCAAATGTACAATGAATCCACATAATGATTAATTTTGAGCAACAATGACTGTTATAAAAATCCTCTAAATGCAGCACATTTTATCTGCACTGATTGTAATATAACTTTCAGACATAAGTTTCAGGTTATCTAATGATAAACTTTGGAGGTTATTAAAATAAAGTTTTACAGTCTCCACTTTTTCCACAACAGCTACAGGAATGAATATGAAAACATTTCTTTTTTCATTAAGTTGATTTCCTATTTATCTTTCCCCAAGATTTTTCTATTTTTGTCTGCTGTGGTTCACTAAACAGAAAATGAAATTAGCTACATAACTTTTACAGCAGAGAAAATGAGTGATGTCCAAAACAATGCAGCTGTGGAAAAACAATTTACAGCTTCAAAAGTGCCAAGTTACTGCAAAGGTGTCATGGCAACTCGCCATTGTAATACAATTCCACCATCTTAACTTTTCCTTTTGAGGCCAACAAGTGCTGCAGGACTTTAATTTTATCTTCATCTTCGACAGACTTCCATCGCGACCACAATTAAGATGTTCATTTGTGTTGGTCCATTTGAAATTTGGTCAATAAAAGCAAAATAATACAATTTACTACTACGTTTCCCGAGGCTACCTGTCCCAATGACATGTTTTTGTTTTGTAATAAATATTGAAGAAATCTTTGCAAATTGGCTATCTGTATTTTCAGTGGATGAAAGTAGAAACATGTTGCCTGTGGTCATCAAAATGCTGATGTACACAGTCTCTTTGTGAAAGTTAAATGACTTTTGTACTAAAAGCTGGAATGGAAATAATTTGTCTACTTGCCAAATGTGGGTCTTGAATGTTAATCTCGATGCAAATTGCGCACAATTTTACCTTTGTTTGGTAAAATCAAAGAAAATAAAAAAAGAATTCTGATTTTGATCCATCTTATGACTACTCCTACCAGCAATTTCTGTAGTACAAATTCTGCAATATGAAATACTGCAATACTGTATATATTAATTGTAACTAAACTGAGTCTGCTGTCAAAGATGTTGAGATATCCTGGAGTTGTCCTGGCTATTTGCCATTTCAATATTGCTCTGTCTCTTCTCAACTTTCCTTTTGGGGAGAGAAGACTTTAATATTACTTCTCTCCCTACCTTCCCCTACCATCCTATCCCCTTCTCTGCCATCTTGCAGCTGCTGGGATGGCTTTAAGACTGAAACTGTGACTGATCCTGACTCCAGATATTGATATTCCATTACATTAAATAAAGTTTTCACTCTGGAGTAAAAAGGCATTCAGAGCTGGAACGCAAGGAGCCTCCATTTTGACAAATCGTCGGTTGTCAGTCACTACTATACTTGGTTTTTGTTTACTACGAAATAATTCGTTTACGAAAAATTAGTACTTAGAAATTCGGTTCTCGTGGTACATGTAACATAACTCAAACATTAAGGACAATGAAATACGGTATATGTACTTTTGTTAGCAGCATTAAAGCAAATTTCGCATAAATCACGGCCCCCAAATCTAACTAGAATCGGAACAAATTGACCGCATCAACATGTTCAGTAAAATTATTTGATGAAAATAGCACTTGATGAATAATAACATAATCCTGTTTAATGGTCAAATTGTTACGCAGGTGTAGCACCAGCAACGAACCTTAAAACGTGGGTCGAAAATTGGGGTTTCAGTGACCTTCAAAAGGAAATGGTAACGCACTGGTCTCAGAAAAGGAATCGCGTCAGTGGTTGCAAAAAAATGGAACACCGTCAATTTTAAATATGTATCTATCACATTCTTCTTCAGTTGCCAACTTTTCGATTATAAAATGAACATTATTCTTTGCCGCTGTACAATTCAATACCAAAATGCCCAAATAGATGTGACTTCAAAGCGCTCTGAGCACTTTGCAAACTTATCCACTTACATTGGATTTGCTCTGTCAACTTATAAAATCCATTGCTTTTTGTAAAAGCTACATCCTTGACAGCAAAGGCACAACTGGCAACTGAATACACATCATTTAGTACTTCACCTTAATCTTCAAGGTTTTTACACGAGTATCTGAAGCAAAAGAACATCTCCTACATGCAGAACTGAAATAGCGGGTTTCCACTTTTCTGTTCTGGATTTTAACAGAAGTCGTAAAAGTTTTTTTATGTGTCACTTTTAATGCCATCAGATGAGTAGAAAAAAAGTTCCGGTTTTACAACAGCGGAAAAACATCTCGGAGAAAAAAAATATGACGCAACCTTCGTCACAATAAAACTTTAATCTTCAACAACCATCTCAATTTTCAAATAAATATCGAAACCAGATGGCGCCATTGCCACTGTCCCAATTATTCAGGTGATTTCCCTCAATAAAAAATTACTGCAAGAAATTATACTGGGAATTCACTACATAGAACTATTTTTGTTTTCAAACGACCGCTGTGAGGCATGGTGAATAGAATGGACACAATGATACAAAAGGCCAGATTTTTGTGATCGTAAAAGGGCGATGACCATTCAATAAAGTGACCACAATCTACTAAACCACTACTTTGTTGCTCTGAGAAGAGTTTCAACCTGGTTATCTGGAATTTGAAAGAAAAACATAGCAGTAGTGAAGCCTTGACGTGCAGCCCAAAAAAGGTACAACCAGAAGTTGGATACTGCAGTATACAGATTGATTAGCAGGTGTTGTGTTATGCGGCTTCATTATCTCCCACATTCTTTAATGGTATATTGAGTGACATTAATTACATGGAATGAAGTCATTAAAAATCCATTTTTCCACATCTACTATGTAAAACTGCCTTCATACATGTCTCAACACACGTTATTCGGGTTAAGAAATCACTGTTTTGGATGTCCAATTTATTTTTCCACAAACTATTCGCTGCACAGCCAATTGCATGTCTGAAAGATAAGTAGTAATTTGGATTTCAATCCTGTTGTTTAAGTTCAGAATCCGTACATTATACTACCTTGGTGAAATACTTTCAAGTGCACCGTCGGGGTGAAGCACCAACGCTTTTAAATTTTAAATCTAAATATGAGTCTCCGCCGAGGAGGGAGGGGGGTTCTACCAAACAACTTTCGGGAGATTCACCAGAAGTATGGGGTTACGTAGAACCCCTCTCCCTCCAATAAAAACTTGAGGATCTCTCAAAGTTGCTTTGTAGAAGTCACCCCTCCAGAAAAAAAACTACTTGCGGAGACTACGCTGTATGCCGTCAGGTACCGTCTCGTTCACGATTCTGGTAAAAATTACATGTCTGAAGGCTTCCCATTAACGTCAAGACCTGAGTATTTCAATTTCTATTGATATTTTGCATTGACCTTGACCCTTCTAACATATTGATTGATATTTCTGTCACATGTCTCCAGTAAGGTTCTTTTACCTTTTATTATTCCGCGATGGACTTACAGCAAACAACAAATTGCATTAGGTAGAATTCTGTCTGCACAAAGACCACATCTTGACATTTAACAGAAATGAAGCCCAGTAGCCAACAAATGACATTTACAAAGCAATGAACTACTTCAAGCAAGAATTTATTTAGTTATATCACTGTCACTTGTTTGTATGGAGTCAAATATATTTAACACGATTACTGATATTTTCCGAAATGCGAAGTATCAAAGCACAATAAAAATGGTTTCTTTCCTTTTCCCCAAAACATTCCTTCAGCCAAACGGTGCAACTTTTATTACATCAATTCAAAATGCAATATGCCCGACTGAGTCAAATACAATGTCATAGAATGGGTAAGAAATTTGCAAGCAACGCATGACTTTTCATGGCAATTTGTCAACTCAATCCATCAATCCATATTCCAACTTTTCCTCCTTTTGTGGTAATTTGTGTAGCAGAACTACGCAACTGACTTCCTAGTTCCTTGCAATCTACAACCAACTGCTGACTGACTGTGTATGAAGAAAGTACAATGTCTACATGCGCCTCTGACAAAAGGTGATCGCTGGAATTTTATATTCCAGTTACTGTAAACATTCATTCACAAACTAATGTAGATTTTACTATGTATCTCATGGAGGGTAATGCAACTTATAATAACAGTTCACAACAATGTTTGGAGTTTAAAAATTGGGTCAATTTGCAACTCAAAAACCTTAGTAATCAATGAATCTGAAGCACAACAGTGCTGTGTCATAACTGTTTTGCTACCATTTACATCAATTATATTGTTGCCAATATTGCTAAAAAAAATAAAAAGAAACCTTTGGCAAGAAGACAAATACAAACAACTAATTTTAGTCACTTATTGCTACTGTATGACCTACTTTTCGTTAGTTTCCAGAATTGATTGATTCTGCTGTCACGACATCCAATTCTATTTGCATACAACTTTCCCTAGACCCTTTTACATTACACCAACACTTGCTCTTCTTCCACTGGTTTTCTTACCTTGTGCTGCAGGAAACTGAAAGTGACCGCCTTCTAACGAGAAACTCAATTCCAGGAAAGCTAACGTAAACTATTTACTTGAAATAACTTTTAGAAGTTTCGTCGAATGTCCAAATTTGATAGTCTAAATTTAGGTCACGTTCAAAATAAATGGCAACATTACCGACATTTTGACGTTATTTGTTTCAATTTTGACATAAATTTAAATGAGGTACGTCTGGAAGAGAGATTGGCTGATTTATTTAAGTTTACACATTTATAAATAATTAAATGGTCTTTCACCAATGCTTGTCTCAAAGCATCAGCCCTTTGTTTGTGAATTCACACACTACCCCTGATGCCAACTCTGCTGTTAGCCGTCTGTTTTGTCGTTATTTTGTGAGAAGAATTTGATGCCCTTTTTCATGCGTGTTTTCAAATCATCAGTGGAATTCTGAATGGAATAGCTATGTTTCACGCAATGTCATCTTGTTTGGAAAATTCGTTTTGATGGTTTAATTCTGAAATACTCTTTTATTTCCATAACACAAACACTTCAGAGAATTTCTATCTCAAAAACGAGATTCATCTCAACGATCTAGTATTCAGACTCATGTGCTCAGAGATAATTACAACGCCTAAACCTTAAGAAGGGAGAGAAAGTGGGCTCAGTTTCTTAAAGGAAATGGGTGACCCTGATTTTCCTCCCTTACTAGCTGATTACCGAGTAGCTAATTTCATGGAAGTTCTCGGAAATTCAAGTTGCAGTTGCTGCCAACTTTAACTGTCTCAAAGCTTTAGTTTCAACGAGCATGTATGGAAAGTAATTATTCCAAGCTGGCAGATGAAATTACATACACAAACTTTATCTTTTGTTCACGTCATTCAAAATCTTTTACTTTTAAAACTTGTGTAATTACACTGCAATTTAAGCATATATCATGTTCTGAAACTTTAAGGTTTTATGAAAAAGACATATTATCTTACACACATTTATGCAACTGTTTCGTGCCTGTGACTAGAAAGCGTGTTTCATAAAGACCATAGGAATTCTACGCGATGACATAAACGATGGAAACAATTACAATACTAGATACCTTGACTCGTTTGGGGCTCGTGAAATGCACACACACAAAATTGCAAAGACATTATTTTTTTTGTAATTTCTTCAAAAGGTTGCTTTCACATTTTTGTTTAACTGGGGTTTTTTTTTTGGTAAATCGATGTACAGGTTAGGCACGGTTAATTCGAAATGATTCCGCGGCCAGTTTTTCCTTCGAATTAAGCGGAAATTCGTACTAA
>JBCAUG010000630.1:0-11611 GCA_038406175.1 Haplosyllis leylae | reverse complement strand
GCTTCTGAGGATGATACAATGTTTACATTATATGATCATGAGCCAGCATGTGTAATTCTTACACTCCTTGGATTTTTGTTTACTTTGACGTGCCCTTAGCATCTGGTCCAAGAAGCCCTTAACACCTTAGCAGCTTTATGACAATTAGGCCTACTTGAATTTGTTTACATCAGAATGTTGTTATGACATCATAATACTCTATGTGCCACCAATTGGGTGAACTGCCAAAGGTGTTAAGGGCTGGGACAGGAAGTTAAGGGCAACCCGATTCAACCAATAAGATATGTGACAAGGAAGCTTCTTGATAAAAGTAATAATACCATCTTAACGGAAGAATACCCAATTTTAACTATTTCGTAAATAGTTTATAATAGTAGTCTGCGAGAAAAAAATGTAGTTGTCCTCCAGACACCAGACTGTGGTTGGCTCTGAAAAAATACTCAGAGACAATCATTAAAAAAATAAGTACTAACCAATTAAAAAATTCAGACCACAGTGGATTATCTTCTCAGCCTATCTATAAAGCCATGGTAGTTTTTATAATTGATTATTTCATTTTCTACCCTTTAAACATTTAACATTAATTCAAAGTTACTATTTTTTACCAAGAAATTTGGCCCATTGTGGCTTAACTTAGCCGATAAACAGATGGCTTCATTCTCAATCATTAAATTAATTTCAGTATTTTTTTCCACTTTTAAATCTCAGGTCTCTATGTTTGATCGTCATTGAAAATGTTTATCCCTTGGATTATTTTCATTAGATTATGTGATTCATCAATGTTATGAGTACGACAGAAATTGATAAAACAAGAGGTGTAATGCCCGCAGCATAGCCTGACTGTTACTGCATTGTCGTCTTTGGGGGTTGTATCCCTTGTCCTGTCTGGGGGATATCCCTGTCCTGTTCAGGTGAAACGGAAGAATAGCCCTCTCCTGGCTGATGGGTGTCCCTTGCCCTGTCTAGGGGGTACCTCTGTCCTGTCTAGGAGTGGGGTACCCCTGTCTGTCTGGGGTATCCCCTATCCTGTCCAAGGGACCTAAGGGGAGTACCCCTGCATTGTCTGTGGTGAGGGATACCATGTGCTTTCAAGGGAGGTGCCCCATCCTGTCTAGAGGTACTCCCTGTTCTGTCCAGGGGTGTATAGTCTGGATCTCCCTCTCCATTAATTTGGATCTGTGATTCAGTTCCAACAGTCATGTGTAGTGGCCTTTCCTCACTGAAACATTTAGAGATCCAATATATCTATACAAACCAACATTTAGGCATAGTGACCTTTCTATACTTTCTGGCAAAACAATTGTCAACAATATCAAACATTCCAGTTTGGTGATTTTAACCGATCCCCCTTTTTTAGGGCCCCCTGGACCATTTTGATTGTTGTGAATGGAGCCCATTTTTCATAAATGTTAATTTTCTGCACATAAATAATTTTAAAAGTCTTAATGTTTGATATATAATTATATGTAATAAAAATAAACTGATTTAAATAATAAATTAATTTAATGAATTGTTATGCTTTTTATGGATAAAAGTCCAATTTTACCTTGCAATTAACATATAAAATGTGTTAAAAGTAAATCATTATGTAATTATTGTAAAAATTTGGAAAAATTATCACTCCTCATTAATTATGTAACATTCACAAGGAAATTAGACAATAAGTTTTCATGCTTTGATTGAAAACTTTTCTGTCAGGGGAGAAGATAGAAGGCTGAATGGTGCCTTAAGCTGAGGGCTCAAGTGCTAAGGGTAGCAGCCAGCAAAGTTGGCCCTCTGGCCCTAAGGTGCCCACTTAAAACGGGGGAGGGGCTGGTAAACGATACTACACCGGCATAGCCCTAAACCAGCAACAGCAATGCTCCTCATAAACCTGAACAGTTAATCATGCGAATTCAAGCTGTGTGCCCAGTCAAAAACAAAAAATCTAGCTGGCATCAAATAATAAGAATTACATCAGTTCAAAATATCGTACTCAGTGAGCTGAATTATTTCAATAATGTAAACATCTGATCATCTGCACGGATAAAGCCTAATGGGCTGAATTTTATAATGTTTAAAAATTAAAACATCTGCTTATCTGCAAACAGTAGGCTGCATTTATCAGAATACGAGCATGGTAAAATCACAATACCTGAAAAAGATAATTAACTGTGAGCTTGCTAACCACTAAACCAAAGTGTCAACTATGAATGAGAGACACAGAAAACCTTGCTTCAGTGATGCTTTACTGGTTCTAGTTGAATTAATCTTATTCATCTAATTAAACAAATGTGGATTTCTTGTTCAGTTTTATCATTCATGCATGGTGACCTTTCTGCACTTAACATTGAGGCCTGGGTCTCCTAAACCTGTGCAAACCAATATTCAGGAATAGTGACCTTTCTGTACTTTCTACAAACAATAATTGTCAAAAATCTCAAACATTCAAACGTAGCCCTAAACCAACAACAGCAATGCTCTTCATAAACCTGAATAGTTAATAATAATAATAATAATAATAACGGTTTATTATCCTTATGTTTTTTACAATCTGCACAGTGCAACAAGATGTCATATTCAATTTTACTATACACAACGGATAAAAGGAAATTGTTAAACCTTACGGTTATCCACCATGGTGGTCAATTCCTACATTTAACATGAACTAACTAGAAAGAAAAAGTAAAAATGAAATTTGAACAATGATATAATGAAATGGGTAGATGATGTGGTTATGTTACATCTAGAACAACATTTACTGTATAAAGGTACAGCTTCCAAGCCAGTTTTGCAAGAGAAGAAAAAATTCACGACTAGCTAGATGGTTTAGGATATACGTTTCACATGGAACTGACAAGAAACATATCAAGTGTTTACAAAAAGATGAAAAATAAATAGTCTGTACATTACCATGCATTATCACTGCATATTATTTATCACAATACGGTAGGACGACTAAATTGAACTAGTCTGGAATACATGTACACACTAGCGTCATTGTTGTGTGTCATACTTTACTGTTCAGCAATGTTTTATAGCAGGTTTACCGTTTTATAAATTCATCTTTGCCTGAAGATATATAAGTCCGAGTGATAATAGAAATAGGCATGTGTTATATCTAGAAGATACAATCACATTTTTTGATAGGGTTACATCTAGAAGCGAGCAATGTTTTTTACCAAGTAAATAAAAAATAGCAATGTACGTTACATCTAGAATACTACATTACAACGGGAACTCTGTTACATCTAGAATTCTAACATAGTAATGAATGGTAACAAAACATTATAACCGTTACACATAGAACTGGCAAAAGGAACCATATAAAGAGAGCTCTCCTGGCTCAATTAATACGGTTTTACAATAACCTACTGATTACCACAACCATTTTCCAAATGTTGCGATTTTTGAGCATGGTAACGAAATTTTTTACCACACTTCGGACACACATAAGCTTTGTTGTTGCTATGCTTACGTTGATGTTGAGTTCAATTGCATTTATCCTTGTTTGTGTAGTCACATTGATCACATTTGTGAACTACTTTACCGTGCGTCAACGCATGTTTGGCTAAATCATTAGCCCATTTCTATATTTTATCACATGTACCATGGGTGCATTTTTTATATCCATGATGCATATGTGTGATTCTGTGTTCTGCCAGTTTACTTTCGTATTGGAAAGAGCGATCACAAGATCTACATGGATACTTATTCGTAGAATGTTTTTCAACGTGTTTTTTGAGACTATCTGGGCTACTAAACCCTTTACCACAGTTAACGCAAAATTTAACTCCATGGACCAGTTTGTAGTGACTGTGGAGATTCCTCCACGTATCCACTATAAAGTCACAACACTTACATTTGAATGTTCATTTTCATTTACGTTTTCTGGGTCCAAATGTCCTTACTCAAATTATGCTTTTTTCTTCTTTCTAGATGTATCGTCAGTGTCTGATTTGCTGGATTCATGGCCAGTATCAGTTCTTTTTTGTAGAGTTGCTAGGGGAACATCACTATCATCCACATCATCATTGTTAATGCTGTCATCCCTATTGGAGGTTTTAACAGGTGGTTTTGGTTTTTTGAGTGTATTTTCAGTGACTTTTGGCATTGCAGATTTGCCACACTGTTGCGTGGAAATTCTGTCCTTGGAGGGTCCAAGACCTGGACGTAACTTGGGTCTTGGTCTTCACTTAGATGTGGCAGCTTTACTATCACTAGAACTGTTGCTGGCTATTTCCTTATAGCAAATCTTATTCCGTGGATGTGACAGACGATCACTACTGTGATTCTGTACATTTGGTACTCTTTCACGCATAAAATACACTGACTCATTGTTAGGGAAAACCCTTTCTGGAGCACTCAACGGAACAGGTAAAGGTTTTGTATACATATCAATTTCCTCCTTTGTTAGTCGTTTCAGCTCCATTTTACATTCCTTATTTATCACATTTGGAACACTAGTAACAGTTATATTACTGGAATCACTACTGGTAGATACCTCATTTTGGTCTGCTAGTGCGCCTGTTGAATCATCTTTGTTGCATCTCGAAGATGTTGCATCTGGCACGGCTTTGTCAGGATCTGATGTATCAGTGTTGCATCTCGAAGTAAATGGGTTTACATCATTGATTGCATTTGATCCATCTAAAGGCTCAGTATTTGGTGGTAAGTTCTCATCCACAGTGTTCTCATTACCCGGCGGGTTATATCTGGAAATGTCAGATGAGGATCTGTTTTCGGGTCATTTTTCTCTTGTTCCAGTAAGGTGCGATAGTAGATCAAGGTTGTCCATAGGTTTGACCTGATGATGAACACTGAGCGGGAAAGTTTTCTGATCCTCAGCAACTGCACTACTGTCCTTTACTTTTAGAGCTGCATACAAGTTATTTCCCAAGTGTATGAAATGTACACCACAATGGCTGTATAAACTAGTTGTTGGGTCCACACATTTGGAGTTTACGGTACTCCATGGTAATGATTTGGTTATTACCATTACATGTCATTGAAAGAGTATTCCAAGAACATACAAGCAAATCTTGTCAGCCCGGACACCTGGATTTTTCATAAACGAACACCAGTCCTCAAAGTCAGTGCGGTGATTCCAAAAGGCAACTTTGCAAACTTCAACATAAAAGTCCGGCGCGGTCTGGACCTCAGTAAGAACCATGGAACTGATTTCATCAGCTGTTTTGTCACATAAATCACCGAAATAACGAAATATGTGGTTACCATCATAAAAGTTCCCATGCGTGTACATGTGACTCATGTCCAACTCGAAGTCCTTCGCATATTCCCCTTCGTTGAACTCTCTAATGGTAATTCCATCACCTGATGTTACTGGTACTACACACTTAGGGAACTCATCTTGAACAATATAATTAAAAACAGACTTATATAGTTCATGTAACATTGATCCATAGTTGGACTGTGCCATGTTCGTGGTTTTAGACATTCTAACAAAAAACCGGTGAACTGGTACTATTTTTTTGAAGTTGCAATTAGCGTGACAATATTTGCGATAACAGCCAGACTGAAATGTAGCCGATGAACATGTAAACAATTTAATCAGGCATTACATCTCGAACAAACTTTGCGTACAGGTCCGTTACATCCTGAAACGATCTAACAGATTTATGATACATCAAGAATACATTCAGTTAATGGTATGCATTACATCTAGAAGAATAATGGTATAGCCGTATCCAGGTTACAACTAGAAATAGTAGACTTTTTGTTACATCAAGAATAACTTCAGTTTAATCATATGCATTACATCTAGCAGAATAATGTTATAGCCATTACAGACAGTTACAGCTGGAAATGGTAGGCTTTTTGTTGCATCTAGAAGGCATTGTAAATTCAGGGATTTTGAGTATTTTTAATGGCCTTAACAAATAATTTGATATTAGGTAGTTCTAGTGTTACAACTGGAACTGTCGATAATACAGATAGACATTTATTAAGGAAACTTCTAGTGTACTCAACATTTTTTGTACATGGTTGATTGGGCACAATTTTTTTTCTGGTGTTGTATCTATGTTTTTTTACAAGGCTGTTGTTGTTGCTGTCAGTCATTAATGCTCTATGAACATTTACTGGTAATAGCTGGTGGTGCATTTTGTAAGCTAGTTTCTTATTTTCTAGGTCAATAAGGTTATCAATTGAGAGTAGCTTTCCAGTAGGCGTTTTCTCGACTAATTTAATACATTTAGTCTGAATTTTTCTAAGTCTTTGTAATTTTTGCTTTGAGATGATATTACCCCAGACAACTAGCCCATATGTTAATAGACTCTGAAATTGCACATAATAAAGAATTCTCCTGGTTTCTTCATTTAGCATTCTAGAGCTACATTGTAATAATTTTTTAGCACAAGCTAGACGTACAATCAACTTATTTAGGTGGTCATTCCAATCTAGCTTCTCATCTAGCCACACTCCTAGGAATTTCGTGTGTGTGTTCTAAGGGACACTACAACCTTCCACTGAGATTTGAAATCCTGTATGTTTTTTGTTTTTATTGAAGAGAACTAGAGACAATTTATCTACGTTCAGAGTCAACTTGTGGGTGCGAAACCAGTATGAAACTGAAGTGAGGTCATGTTCTAGGCTCCATCTTAGGTAATTTAGATTCAAATGGCTCTTATATATAGTGGTATCGTCAGTGAATAATATGCCTAAGGATTCCTTAACATGAAGGTGAAGGTCATTTGTGTAGATTAAAAATAACAATGGTCCTAGGCAGCTCCCTTGTGGAGCTCCTAAATCTACAGGTACCAGCGTGGAATAGTCATTTTCAATTTTTACTCTCATTTTACGTTCTGATAAATAACTTTTGAACCAATTATTAGCAGTGCCTCGAATCCCATACTTATCTAATTTTGCAAGCAGGATACTATGATCTAAAGTATCAAAAGCCTTTGATAAATCAAGGAATATTGCTGCAGTATGTTTACCATTTTCAAAGCCTTTTACAGTGTTACCTATTAGTTCCTCGATTGCATGTTCACAGCTGTGTTTAGCCCAAAAGCCATATTGGCCATTATATATTATATCATTTTTGGTGAGAAACTCATAGGTACAACTGTAAATTATCTTTTCCAGAATTTTTTACAGTGTGAGTAACAGTGAAATAGGTCTATAGTTATTTTTCTCCGATGCATCTTTGTTTTTGTAAAGCGGTACAATTTCCACAACTTTCATTTTATCTGGAAAACAACCTTCACTTAGGGACAAGTTGAATATTAAACATAAGGGCTCTAACAAGGGTTTATGAATTTCCTTTAATAGTTGATTACTCAGTCCATCAAATCCACAGCTTGTTTTGTTTTTTAGATTCTTAATAATCCGCTCAATTTCGTGAACAGTTGTAGGTCTGAGAAATAAACTGGCAGGGTTAGACTTCATCCTTTTCATATAATATTCAAGTGGGAAGTCTTGTTTTGGACTAAGCTTTTTTGCATATTCAAGGCCTATTGATGCAAAGAAATTTGCGAATCCATCAGCTATTTCTTTCTTTTTGTAGGTTTTTGTTCCTGATACATTTAAGCATTCAATCGTTTCTAATTTGTTGTTAAATTTTCCAGACGCTTGGTTGATGACTTTCCAAAGTTTCTTAGTATTATTTTTGAATTTGGCACATAATTCATTATGGTAGGATAGTTTGCATGTTTGCTTAATTTGTTGCAGACAATTCCTGTAATCTTTATATTTCATTACATCTGTTAGTGTTGCATCTGGAAGTAAGGTTTTCTTGTATAATGCAAGCTGTTTGTTGTTACACCTAGAAATACTTGCAGTTATCCAAGGTTCCTTTATTCTTACTATCCGATTGACCTTTCTTTCCTTTATAGGCAAATGCTTTGTAAGGAGAGCTTCAATTTCTCCATGAAATGTATCAAAGGCTGTATTACTATTTGTAATATCTATGATATCGTTCCAATTTGAGGAACATAGATCTTTTTCTAGATTTGCTACCTCCTTCTTCCTAATACATCTAATTTTCTTGTAGACTCTTGGTAGGCATTCTAGATAGATGTCATTTAATACTACATAACATGCAAGATGGTCACTGAGATCTGTTATTACTACATTCCCCGTATGGCTTTGATGGAAATTGTCATCAACTATAATATTATCTATTAATGTGGCGCTAGTTTGAGTAATTCTAGTTGGCCGTGTGATACAAGGATAAAGGTTGTTTACCAGATTTAAGTCAATGAAGTCTTCCGTGGGTCGATGTCTGTCATTTTTTAGAAAGTCTAGATTATGATCTAAGCCAATTACTATTTTGGCATTCTTAATAGAGTGGATCTTTTTCACCAGATCTGAATATGTTTCATTAAAGAGATTTGTATCTGTGTTTGGAGGACAGTAAATCGAAGCAAAACAAATAGGATAAGTACAGGTTCTGACTTCAATAATCACATTTTCACAGTTTTTACTTTCTATGCTTAAGTCATTTCTCTCTAAATTTGATATCTGATCTAATAAGAAAACTGACACCTCCACCTTTTTTTGAGGTTCTGGCCTTACCTATGAATTGGTAATTTGGCAGGCTAAAGGAATTGTTCGGTTTCATCCAGGTTTTGCTTACAATAGCTATATCAACATTACAGTCTTTCAATAGACAAGATAAGTCATCCTTTTTGTTCGTGATCCCATGCACATTTTGTTGTAGTATACAAAGATCGTCACCATGATTGACCCGTGCAATTTCATCAGGACTTATATAACTGCAAGTATCATTAGAATCAGTACATGAAAAATGGGGTTGACGAATGCTGAGTGATTGATTAGTCAGATGAATACACATTTGAGATGTTGTATAACACAACAAGAGTGAGGATGAAAGGATGATAAACAGTACACAAGTGCAGTGTATTCTGACTCATGTGATTACAGCTGTCTGGTGGTGTTGGGGGATCTAATTGTTACACACAGAACTGGCTCTCAGTTATACTATATTATCAAATACATATTCAATACCTGTTTGATATAAGTGGAAGTTTTGCCGTAATTACATCTAGAAGAAATCTGCAAGTTCAAGTTATATCTAGAAGCAGGTTGCAATATGGAATCTGTTACATCTGGAGCGATGGGTAGGAGTACTGCATGTTATATCCAGAAGTAATGTATGGATACTAACTGTTACATCTAGAAACAGAAGTAGTTTGTGGATGAGGACGGTTACATCTAGAAATAGTACTTTTCTTCCATATATGACATTACATCCAGAACCCATTCTCGGCATGTCATGTTGTATCTAGAATCAATCTGCAGTATGAGTGATTTCATCTGGAATCAGTAGGTATATTACATCCAGAAGATAGATATAGGTTTAATCACCACCGCCTTCAGTGTCCATTGAGGTTGGAGGCTCATGTGCGATGTTGTTGCCACTGGAACTGGCAGCAACATGACCAGACAATGGCTTATCTACTGAGTTTGCTATTAGTGATTCTCTGATTGACATGAGAATTTCACCCAGGATGCCTACTGTGGTCCATTTATCCATGTTTAAGCTGTCATCGCTGTGTATGGGTACTCCAGTACCCCATAGCTTATCGTAGCTCCCTTCTGCAAGTACAACATCACCTGTGGATTGTAGAATCTTTGATAATTCTTCATTTTGATCGAATTTTGCTGTGAGTCCCGGTGAGCATAGCTTCTTGGTGTTATCAGCCCATGCTGAATAACTGAAGTCCTCAATTTCATCTGCTAGTCTTTTACATCCTAAAGGAGTAGGTTGTTTCAGGATTTCTTTCGCCACATTGTCATCCCCGAAGTATTTAGCCTTCGTGTATTGAATGTATTGCTCACTGCTATGGAATCTTAGTCCGTCTATTTTGAAGGTACATCTGTGGAAGTTAGATAAAGGATTCAGTTCCCCAAAGAATCCTAGTATGCCACCTTTTAATTTGCTAGTTGAGGCAAAGCCATTAATATCTTCCGGTAACTTATGGATATCACTAACTCTGTAACATGTGCCTTTAATCACCAGTGTGTCTTCATCCAGCATGCATTTGCCTTTGTATTTCTGTTTCTTCTTTGCACAGTTTAGTATTGGTCGAAGTATGCATCTACGTTGTTCTGTGTCTTCAGTATATTCCCTTGTGACGAACACTCCTTCCGGCAAATATTCTTTATTTTCGAATAGATGTTGTGCATCAATGTGTCGATCAAACTTGACTGTAAGTGGTCGCATTCTTCTTATTGAGCATCTGCCAACACATCTGGTTGAATGAATTTGAATGCTAAGTGCAATATCCATCTGTTCTTGAGGGTTTTGTCTATTGATCATTCCAGCCAGAATTCTTACCACTTTCTGTCGCCTATTGTATTCTTGTTCCCATGCCTCCTCTTGCACACCATGGAATATCACATTGTTCGCCAGTAATTTGTTTTCTATTTTACTCAGTTGATGTTTGAGATGTTCATTTTCCTGCTCCACTCTTTTGCAATGTTTAACTAATTTGGTGTTTTCAACAATAATTTTATCTACAAGGTTTGACTTTAGTTCTTGTCTGTCTGCCTTCTGTCTCAGCTCCTTGATATCTTCTTTAATTGGATTCAGTATTTTTTCTATTTTCCGTAGTAATGATGATAGTTCAGGGGTTAGTTCAATTTCCTCCTCACACAGTAGGGGTTCTTTTATTTCTTCTGCAATCATTAGCAGTTTTTTATTCAGAGGTGCTGTTTCTGTACTTGGGGGTGTTCTGTTTTTTAATTCAAGTCGAAGGTCAGCTGGTGGTGTTTCAATTGTGAAACTGGCTATGTAGGGTTCACTTTTCTTGAGACGTGATTTGGTTGACATACCTTGATAAGATTATCCTTCATGTTACATCTAGATTGCTGAAAAATGTTTCATCCCGAAGTCATGTTGTGCTACTTATTTCAGGTTCACATAGGAATTCACGTTACATCTAGAAGTGCAGTTGGGTCACTGTTGCATCTCGAAACCTTTTTGCACCACTGGTTGTTATTGCATATTTTCGCCCATTTTAAACTTTTTTAAACTCCTTTTTCATACGAATTTCATGTAGAACATATCCTAAATATGATCAATCTTATCTCTAATGCTTCATCTATAACATCTATAACATCCAGATATGCTGTGCTGGATAATTAATCCATTTTAGACAGTTGTTGGTTTACGCGAATCTCATCGACGCCATATAGAATGAAAAATCATAGTTAATCATGCAAATTCAAGCTGTGTGCCCAGTCAAAACCAAAAAATCTAGCTGGCATCAAGAATTACATCAGTTGAAAATATCGTACTCAGTGAGCTGAATTATTTCAATAACGTAAACATCTGATCATCTGCACGGATAAAGTCTAATGGGCTGAATTTTATAATGTTTGAAAATAAAATCATTTGCACATCTTCAACCAGTGGACTGAATGACAAATTAAAGTCTCTGAAAACAGATAATTCACTATGAACTGAATTATTTCAATAACGTAAACATCTGATTGCGAGGTCTTTTGGGTGTAGCGTAACGCGGTAGTACGGCGGTTGGCCTCAGGTACGGCTGAGACTGTATATCGCTGCGGGCAAGTCCTTGGACCTCTGGTACCGTAGATCTCTCTAAGGTGCGTCTTACATCTAGTTTCACATAAGCAA
>JBCAUG010000619.1:0-11611 GCA_038406175.1 Haplosyllis leylae | reverse complement strand
TCTGCAAGAGGCCGCCGCTCCCCAATCCAGGCTGGCTTGCAAAAGGAGGGGCCGCATTTTCAGCGGCACCACATATAAATATGTAAATAAATCTTGACTCTCTGTTCAAACTTTCATTGGAATGTCTATGGCTACTTGAGTGAAAATTCGACATTCCCCCTTTTCTGCACTTTGGTCTGTAATCAAAAGATATGTCAGAGATATTTTGATGCATGAGGTGTGGATTCATGAAGTCAATTTGGTGATGATGTGTTTGGAGCCTGGCTAGACACTTTCACATCTTTTGTGTTCAACACTTTAAAAAGCAGCATAGGCCGTACAAGGAAATGATATGAACATGATTTTAATGTTGAGACGTGAAAGGGTCTCTGTCTGTCTGGTAGATGATTAAATTACATCATATGAATTTATCTCATAGTTGAAATTCGCGTCGTTGCTGTCTTGAGTACCAAATATTGTGCACACTACAAAAAATGATTTTTTTCACAGCTTTTATGTTGTAGGTTTTACTTTAAGACACATTATGGTAATTCACGATGGAGTCTGTTAAATCTATTTAAAGCTTTTTATAGACATCACCATTGCATTGGTAATTTCTGGCAGATCGCCCTTTTTTCAATCTTTTGTGTGAGAGGCACTGGAGATGACACTTGTAAAGTTAACATCCCTGGCAACATTGCTTACCACACAGTTAGTAATGTTAATGTTTCCAACCAGATTGCTTTTAGTCTGTTCTTTATTTGTTGTCTTTTGCATCAACATAATTGTACTCAAATCAAACTGTTAATCGAACCAGGAATGCAAGCGTTGAATCAGGCTGTGGACAAAAAACTCATTTTGTGATCTTTCCCATGGTGTAAGACTAACATCTGAAACAACTGTACATTTTTGGAATATTTCCTTCCGAAAGAAGACATCTGTCATTTACTATTATTTTTAATCAAACCACGATCTAGTCAGCAGTTGGATTTGAATACTATCCATAACCAAAGCAAAAAAGTTTAATTCGTGTCTGAGTACAGGATCTATTTTTTTGTACAAGAAGTTAATAAAAGGAATTTCCTACTGAAGAGTTCCAAACCCCAATGAGTCGTGACATGAAATCAATGACGGCTTAGTCGCGGATAAGTAAAAGAGCTGAAGATTGAGTGAAGCGGTTGAAGAAACCAGTTGTAGAAAAATTAGTTCTGATCGGTGTACTTAGTCAAACAGGCAGAAATCCTTGTCTACATCTCATAAAAGGTATCTTCTGTGTGTTTTTCAATTTTGCGAGGGGGTTGTATAAAAAACAATACAAGTTTAATTAACCTGAAGGACACCCCAAAATATTGCGGGAGATTAGATATAATGAGAAAAGTCAATTTTTCATAAAAACAAGTAATGAAACTTAAAACTCACTGGTCAAATAGAAGGACAAAATAGAATATATATTGGAAAAAATCCAAAATAATTTCAAAAGATGTAGGTGGCTTGAATCTTTCCCCCTCTTTCCAGGAAACAATGCGTGTAATCTCAGTCTTTCCATTAGGTGTATTCCAAACCTTGTACTGTGTTGTTTCCTCTGGGTGTACTTACACTGCCGGAAGTGGGTTCTCAAATAATCTCTTATTTCACCATAGGGAATCAATGATTCTAGTTCCCATTTTGTTCAACCACAGAAAATATATGGATTAGAACTTAAAATGATTGCAATGGCTAATTGTTAACTTGGAAAGAATTCACTTGAATGATCACAATTTGAAATTTTGAAAAAGGTTACCTTTGGTAAGTTTTAGGAAGGAAACAGTTTTACAATGATGGCAATGATGGGATGGTGGGAGGTTTATATCCCACGGGGATGTTTGTGTGGTTTGAGCTGTTCATGCAATTGTCTTTTCCTATTTTGAAATAGAAATGCGCCAAATTTTGCTAATCAGATGAAAAGAACTAAAACTAAAAATGCCTGTGTGATGATTCAAGGGCACAAACTGCTGACATGAGTCCACAGCTCTGGATTTAATTTAATTCAGATCATTCATCTAATTCTACAGAGGAATCTATTACAATATGGAAAAAACACTAATGCCTGATGACTTGTCCGGTTTCTCTTCCGGTCTCCTTGTGCATTGCGCATGCTCATTACTCATCAGAACACAAAATATTGCATCGTTGTGAACTCAGTATGTATACAAGTTAGTATTGACGAGAATAGTGTTGCTTCAGGACCAGTGGATTACGACTTCCAGAACAATTGAGAAATGGTCTGACAGTGTAAATAACATGCAGAACCAGTTTGATTGTCGTTTCAATAAACTTTCCAATACATCATCTCAGTGGAATCAGAGGAAGAAGAATGTCCACGAATCAGTGAAAGAAACAAATCATCGTTGAAACAAGAAACTGCAGTATTGCAGTTCTTGTGTTGGTACCATGGATAGTGATGACTCAAAAAAGGCCTGACAACTGAAAAAAATTGAAAAAGGCCCAATTGCTAGATGGAATTACTTAAAACAAAGGAGGTGATGCAACACAGATATCCAGCGGTGGCGTTTTCATATTTTTGGCAACAATGTTAAAAAATGGGAAGACATTAACACAATTTCATACTAAAAAGCACTCTTAGGGTCCATTTACACCGAGCGATAGCGATAGCGAAAACGAAAAATTTCTTTGATGTTTGCCGCTTATACTTTGATCTTTTCTGATTTTTCTTTGATCTTTTTCATTTTCGTTTTCGCTATCGCTAATGCTCAGTGTAAACGGACCCTTAATCCTGTGTGTTTGTCCAGTTTTATCTGTTTAGGGTGTTTTACTGGTTTTAACCCAGTAATCTTTTCAACGGAAGGAAAATGTAGATTGTGTAATCCACACCACGAAGCAAAATAAATCAAAGTATCGCTACGGAATAGCAATCGTAGACGCTCTGTGTAAAACAAGGCTATCCAGTAGGAGGTACACAGCCCCTGTTCATAGGGGGTGTCCTAATCAGTCCTTCCTGTCGGTTCTTCCTGACTGGTCCTTCCTGGGGAGGTGGGGTTAGGACCAGGGTTGGGGTAGGGGCATGGCCCTTTCCTAATGCATCATGGGATGGCTCTCCATTACATCATGGGATAGGGACCCCCTTTCTGCTGCCTTGTGAACAAACAATCACGACTCAAAACATTACTTTCCCCATGTAAAGGTTCGTAATGCCCAAGAACGTTTGATGTTCGGCCGACATTTATCAACACGACATGTCAGATTACATACACAAAGGGGACACGTTGCGTTACAGAAATACGATAGAACTGTGTCGTAGAACATAAAGATTGTGTTTCAAAGGCTTTTTTTCGTTTTCATTCAAAAAGTGCAAAAAAGTAATCCAAAGAACTCTACCCACGAAATTATTTTGTTAATCTGTTTTACAGTTTTTGTCCCTGTAGCTGCATCTGTCAACAATAGATCTATTTCATTACGTCTTGTACGAAAGGCTTATTTTATTGAGTTTTTCTCACGGAAGCCCATGGCTTTAAAGACAACAATTTGAGTGATGCTGACATATCATGGTGAGGAAAACTATGCTGTAATCAAGGTTCGTTGTTCCATGAAGTGTTGCTAATTCAATGTCGCAATCAGATTCCCTTTATCCACAAAAGTTTTTCCGTGATACACAAAGCTGACAATGGTGGCATCTTTGTGTTTTCTTCAATTTGAAAGTAAATTAAACAGAGGTATCAATCACATGAATTTTAATTCACTATACTTTGATAAATTTGCATTTCTATTAAACTTGATTCAGCTCCTGTTTTCTGTATCCATGTTATTTTCATTAGAAGCTACAGAAAAATGCCGATCAAAGTTTTTTCTAAATAATACAAAGTTGGCAATCTTGTGATTTACTCTGAAGCTTATCTAACTTTGCCAAACAGACATGTGTTGGATAGGAGATCTCTAAATTAAACTTTGTTTCATAAATCACTTCAGTTTTTGGACTGTATCATTTCTAGAATCAATAGAGCATAACCTCATCAAGCACTGAAAGATACAGACTGACAACCAAGTGTCAACTTATCACAGTCAGCAAGGTACCAGAGCAGATCACGAGAGATCCTGGGTTCTATCCCTACTGGAGGCAATTTGTTGAGTTTATTATGATCATCTTGCATAAATCTTTGTATACTTTGTATAACTTTGTATAATTTGGGGAAAGTTCGAATGTTTCCAATGCTGGATTGGGATTGCTTTCATTTAGAAATGATCTGTGTTTCTGTTGCTTTCCACAGCAAAGTTTCGTCACTGCAGGAAATAAATCAAAGTGAAATTTATCCTTTCCTAAATGAAGACGGAAGTTTGAGGTATTACCAAGAAAGACAAGATTTTAAAGTAAAAGTCCAGTAAGAACAGTTAATTTCTTATGTCCATTAGATGATTCATAGGTGTTACAGCTATCACAGGGAGATTACAGGGTGTTAGAATAGCAATCTGCGATTCAGATCAATAGCAATCAGTTCTATGGAACATAAATCATAATTACTATCACTCATAGGGTCTTGCTTTGATCAGATTCAAAGACCTGATTTCCACAGTTCTCTCCCTTTATTTATAATGAAGTGACCTTCTATTGACAAATCGTAAAATGATTAGACATCAACTTCTTAATGGATGAGTACGTTAAAAGATTTTTGAAAACAATAATTATATTAGAAGATATGATATCAATTATTTTGAATTTGGATAATGACAAATATGCAACATTTTTTCTTTTTGAAAATATCAACCGGCTTCTCACCATTTGCTTCGTGTCGATGGAAAATATTCATCTCCTAACTGTAACCTTTTCTTGATTTGAGTTAAAGAGAGAAGTAATTATGTAAACTAGCTGGTGATTAAGAACCGGAAAGACGTATCATTAGCAGTTCTATAAAGAGACTGTTTTGGCATCAGCACAGGAAGTTAAGAAAGGGAAACGAGAGATTCAGATTTTCTGGTACCTTGGTCTAAATCCGATACCAATTTCCTGATAGGATTCAGTACTGTTTCATCAGAAAACGATTTTCTGTGCGTAATGTCTGTATATTTCATTAGTTTTTCTTCCAGTCTAATAAAAATGTACTCTCATAACCTGATTGCTAAAGGAAATAAGTCTTTGAAACTTGTGTGAAGTTCTTCTATTGTGAAGATAAGAATGAAAAGGTTAATCTGAGGATACACAGAATCTGACGTGAAGTATCGACAGAAATAAATTTCTTTAAAACCTTCTTCCTCTTCAGGGATCTGGTGCTGATTCTTCAAAAATCCAATTTTAAACATAATTCACAAGTTGCTGTCAAGATGAATAATGAACAAAACAAACTTCATTGTCAATTTAATATACTTTGTAATCCATCATCTTTTTTCAGTCAAGCTGACAGGAGATTTTTGAAACATCTGGGAGTGAGAATTTTCTGATTGCACTTGGAATCTTGTTATTTTGCTCATCACAATTAAATAATATTGTGCCGAAACTACCGAGGACAGATATTCTTTGATAAAAGACGCAAAAGGTGCTCTTCAAAAGAAAAAAGGAATGTGATTAATTTATTTCAGTGGATATGTTATTTTCAAAGGTTTAGAATTTAACCAAATACATTTAATATTCCTGTTTCTAAAATTAGAAAGTAGAAACTTTGAGTCAACATAACCAGATTAAGAAGATTTCTTTGTTGCCTTTTGTGTTGATGTGAGATAAATCTGATCCAAATGGACTCATGTCATCTTGGACAACAAAGAATAATAATACTTATGTGGAGAAGTTTCAATGGCTTAAGTTTTCCTTTCAGAAAAGAGTCGGGAAAATAATATGGTCTATCATAACATTTGATGGGGAAATATAACTCCATTTAAGCTGGATGAAATCTGTTCATCTTGAAGAATAATGCAGTTCTCAAAAGGGTCTGGTTTTCTTCTTGTGTGCATTCTAAACATTCTGTATCAACTTATCTTCTTAAATGCAGGATATATGATAAACACATTTCAAATAAGATCTCATAATAAAAACATGTTCTATAAAAAATTACAGAGGCATTACAACATGATGTGAAAGCTTTTCCCCCTTATCCCTTCTCTTCTTCTGTGTGAGGATCAATACCAATAAATGTTCCCTTAACATATATCATCATTAGTATCATATTGGGCCTTCAGCTCCAACCACCATCTTCAATAAAATATCCACAAAGAAAACCCTACAGTAGGTATACATTGTGATAGGGACATTTTTTGCAGCTCATATGGTTCTAGGTACATTTATTCACAGTAGTTAATGCAGTGTATTTAATTATAGTGTCCATAACTGTGTAAGGTATCCGTGCAATATGAAAGCATAAAGCAAATTACTGTTTGGAAATGTGTGCATAGATTGAGGTGTTTTGTGAGTCTAGTACTTCAGTTTATTTAATCAACCATAATTGATTAGGCGATAGAAATATGCACTCCGAAAGTTGCTGCATAAATTTATGAAGTCTTTTCTTTGCTATAGGAAGTATTTATGTTTTTATCACGGTTTATTTTCAATCATGCTTCATTTGTACTTTGGCAATGAAAATAAATCTATTAAAGGATTTATTTGCTGCTGTACTAAATTTTTTAACAGGAAAGTTCATGTCGGTTACTTTCTATGGTATTTTGGCTGCGATCATTACTTGTCCTCGTACGACAATAAAGTTACATAAATAGAAAAAGCTCGAGTTTTCGCGATTACTGGGGTTTTCCCTAAATGAAGAACTTTCACTGAATGCAGCGAATTCAGAGAATCTGAGAAACCACTGAAGAATGAATTGGGTTCAATTTAAGATTCTCTCTGTTACCTGTGTCTATGTAGTACACTTGTATCATCTCTGTCTCTTACGCAAGAGATAGTGGGTTCAAATACAGCATTCCTTTTAATTTAAAAAAAAACTGTCGCCATTCGGCAAATTCAGTGAAAACATTAAGGGAAAACTCACGTTTGCGTTGTTGTAAACTGTTTTGCATGACAAGTTAAGCACAAGTTAAACGGACCTTTTGTAACAAAAAAACATTCTCGTCATATGGTCGAACAGTAAACGTCTATCTACTAATACATTGCATTCAATTACCCGAAGCAGTCACCAATAAACGTCGTATGTACGTTGAGGGATGGGGGTTCTCAGGGAACTGGAGTCAGAAAGTTTTAGAATGAGTTTTTTTCATAATATTTAGACTGACTAACTAAAATTACTACAGTACTAATTACATCAAGTGCATAATGCACTCTTCAAGTTATCTTCACCTTAACCTGACTAAGCAACATAACATGATAGCAAAAGTTCTGTCGTCATTTCCTGATACAAACTAAGAATTTAGCATTTTCTGTGTGTAATGCTCCCTTTCTTCGTGTTGCGATTTGGGCAAAATTTGTTGACTAAAATTCTTATTTTATAAGCGGGAGAGACAGAATTAAGTGATCAAATATTTTGTGATTTAATATGTCCAAGAAATATGCTATATTTCTGTACTAACAATCTCCTCCCACTAGCTAATCAAGCCTATTTGAACTGAAGGTGTGTCACTTTTATTAACAAGTTTAACAAGAAATGAGATATTATTCTCTTGTTGTTACTAGTAAAAATGTGCCCATCACGTCCATCTTTACTGATTTTAAACAAAATTTAAGAAAAGATTTTAATGTCGGCCTTTCGCTGATTGGTAAACTCTTTCCGGCGCTAATTGGCTGTGTCAAATACTTATCCCTCTTGGTTCAGTTATTGAGAAGAACATATTTTGTTAATTTCAGATGATTGTCACATACCCAGCCACTTCCTCGGGCGCTGGTTCCAGAAAGGCGTCGGTGATGTCATCATCACTGAACACAACGTCACAGCTAAAGGAGAGTGCGTCGTAAGCAAGAACAACTACTTCCTGTTTGAAAACAGGTAAGAATACTCATGTATTAATGCAGGCAAAAAGTTAACACTTTCAGAACTTTGCCCAAGGTTCTAGTTAAAGTTTCATTTCATCTCACTTCTAGATGAATTAAGACTAACAACATAAGGTTCTGTCCGTACGTCTGTCACATTTTACGTTTGTTGACTGTTCAGTCATTTAAACCCCTGACGAAGTATGGACACAGACGAATATGTGACTAAATGTCAATTTGGGGCTGTTTTATTTTTCACGGTTTCTTTTAGAGACAGAAGAACTATATTTGTTTTGGATAGGAGCAAACGCAATTCGTCGAAAACATTTGGTACATTGATCTCTTTTAACATTTTCATTTTATATTGCATGAATATGTTAAAACTTTACAGACAGCTGATAAAAATCTGAGTGCTCTTAACCCGCTTTTCTTACATTGATCCAATTGCAAAACAGAATTAATTTGTATGAATATTCCAAAAATGGGTCAGTGTCTGTATCGATCAATGAAATGTTGATAATTACTTTCCTTAAGAACTGGACTTTCATAACTATAGAAGTGAATGGATAATGGATATTTTGGTTCAATTTGTACAGAACTAAAAAATAACATTTTTACGTGTTAGAATCTTGCTATTCAAGTTTTATTGTTATGGTCGGTGTTCCCAAAAATGTGCAAATCACGTCTGTTCTTACTGATTTCACACTGGATTCATGAAAAGTTTTTGTTGTCAAGCTTTCATTGATTGGCTCAAAAGAAAGAATATGAGTAACCTCTTTCGTAGCTGCTGCGTGATGAAGTCCAGAGCTTATGAATGTAACTTACTGTAAATCCGCCTTTACATCAACCCCGATCTGTATCTCCCTGTCAAAAAATCCTGACCCTAATCTACATCCAGGTCCGCATCGCGTGTCACGAGCATCTGCCATTGAAAACCACTCCTCGACAAACTCTTTGATTTTCACTCAACTTCAATAGAATCCAATTACTACTCTGTGGTCTGAGATCACATAATTATAAGTCCCGGTCAAGGCTGCCGCCTCGGTGTACTTTTTTTAGCCGACGGAAGCGGGATTGAATCAGGAGACGTTGATCTATCGGCAGCGTGTGTGTTCGGTTTTTATAACCGTATTGAACATTGGGTCTGATCGCTGTAGGTTTTCTACGCATTTGGAAACTACGTATTTCAAACAAAACTATCTGTGGCTATGACAGTTCAAAGTGGCCCTTCACAATTACCCAAAAATTATCCAAAAGTGATGTCAGTTTGTGGAAATAACTCCTGAATTTGCAAAAATTTACAATATTGGCCTATCCGGCATATTTGTTTTTCAATTTGGGTTGTCTTTTTGCTGCGTGATATATTAGTTTGTTAACATACAATAATTAGTCAGGAGATTATATCATATCAAACCTAAGAGTGACTGAGATTTAAAATACAGGAAATGAGTGATTGACAGAAATGGCAATTTCTGGTGCCATTTCTGGATATTCAGGAAAAAACTCGACCGCGATGATAATAATTTATTAGGAGGGGTTATGAAAAGAATTTTACTCTTCATCTTTTCGAATGCGACTGATTTCATAGAAATGTGCGCAGAAACAAGACAGGATGAACCACAGTCAATAAACGAGAGCAAATGGAACCGAGTGATATCTTGCTTGGAATTTACTTAAGAAAACAATACTCTTTGAAAGCATGTCACAAAAAAGAGCTATTGTCAAGAGTGTTTAGAGTTTGAAAGAGAAATCCCATTGTTACTTGAGTGCCTGACACCACTGTCTCACGAAGCCTCATTTCAATTCATATTTCATGGAATTACCTCAAACTCTGAATGTAAATGACAACTCCACCGTCCTTTAAGGCAACCCCCATCCTTTCTCTCTCTTGAGGTCCCATTCACACTGACTGAAATCGAATTCAGAAAGATACTTTAGTTGCCCCTGTCACGCAATGGTAACAAGGAAAGTGTATCTTTAAGAGTATTGTTTGGATATTTCCGTGTTTATTTATGAAGGTTACAAGAGTAAAAAGCCTGTGCGGCTGTCTGGTTATTACTGAACGGGAACCGTAATCATTTCCATAAGGTATTTTAACAGCAGCAGGGGTGACAGTCACACTCCGACATCTTGTTGAACTGGCATGGTAAAACTTTGGAACATCGATATGGGGCACAAATAGAATCTAAAGCACACTAGGGGCAGGGCTAAGCCACCAAAGTGAACATTTTCGCTTCGTGTTATTTCATGTTTTTTTAAAAATGTTCTTATTAAAATTGTTTTTAATAGCGACATCTATTTCGCTTTTGATGCCATTCCATATGACCCATCCTTAACGTTGCAGCCTCTGCTGCATCCTGCAGTGGTAACCGAGGTGTACCATCCATTTCTCGCGGTTGAGTGCGCACAATCAGCTGTAACCGCGGGTAAGTAGTGTGTGTAATGATGGCACACTCTCGTTGTGGTGTCACTGCAGGAATGAACCCTCAGGATTTATGGCCTTGTCTCCTTTGCGTTCCCTCCCTCCGTCCCCGCCTCCCGAACAAAACACAAACACCACATAATTGTATGGTTGTTTTTTTTTTAACATTGAAATTCTACTGGGGATCAAACAAATAAAAACTTGCTTCAGGATCATTTTTAGAAAGTTTGACAGAGGCACATCGAGAATTTTTCTGAACTTTAATGCCCATTCCGTACTTTGGATTATGCTGCGTTGGGTCTAGAATATCCTAGACAAGGAGGGCGACAATTTTCCCCAAGCATTGCATGAATTGGGGGAGGGAGATTCCCTTATCTTGCAAAATGTGGCCAATGTTTAGTATTCGTCACTCCTGGAGTTTACTCAGAATGGACTCCACTTTCATAGAAACCAATTAACCAATTACATCTCTTTACACAAAGATTACACGGAGGGGAAGCTGTGTATACTTCATGTAACACACCACTCAGTACCAGAACAGTTACTTCGTGTAATACACTAAAACCGCGGGTAAGTAGTGTGTGTAATGATGGCACACCCTCACGATTTATGGCCTAGTCTCCCTTGCGTTCCCTCTCTCCGTCCCCGCCCCTCGAACAAAACACAAACACCACACAATTACAACAAGATAGACATCCCTTTCTCAGCGTCCCTTTCAAACGCAGCGGAAACGCATTATGGAGCACCACGATGATATAATATAAATTTGTATGGTTGTTTTTTTTTTAACATTTGAGTTTTTCACAATAGGCGTTTCTCTCAGATTATCTGACAGATCTTCACATAGGGAAGAGCAAAAAATTTCGTCAAAATTTGCCACCAGTGGGGTTTGAAACCAGGACCTCCAGATGTAAAGACCTGTCAGATAATCTGACAGAAATGCCTATGGTGAAAAACTCAATTGAAATACTACTGTACACGTACTATTGTACACTTTCGGATCTACAACGGATCTAATTCGTGCTGGTCCATTGAAATCAAAAATTAAAACTTATCTGCAGGATAATTTTCAAAAAGCTTAACTGAGGCAATCGAGCATTTTTCTGAACTTTAATGCCCATTCCGTACGTTAGATTATTGTTGTCTTATTAGCCGGGTCCTACTGCGGCTATAAGGCTTTCTTTCTCCCTGTTAGTCTTCGTACTTGTACGCGTCGCGCAAATATAAAACTAACGTTGTATGTATGGTGCGGCACTCCGGTAACGGGACTCCTCTACGTGATGGTTAAGTTGCTGGTTAGCTGCGTGTCTAAAGGTGGG
>JBCAUG010000608.1:0-11612 GCA_038406175.1 Haplosyllis leylae | reverse complement strand
ATCCTTGGACGTTTTTCTCTGGTAATTTGTACACTGGCGACATCAGTGAATTTCAAATGTAACTAATTTGATTCTGTCGATTTCCCCATCTGAAATCAATGGTTTTCCATTGACACAGTGTTAATTTTCTTCAATGGAGAAAAATCAATTGTTTCCCATTTAAGCAATGTTAAATGTTAAATATTGCGGTTGAATGACATTTGCAATGGCATTAATGCCATTTAAAATGATAACTATACAGCATTGTGAAAAGTCACAACAGTGCTAGCTAATTGCCATGACATAACATCATGATTTTTTTACATAGTCTGATGATGTCTTAACATAGAATGACATGTAATTTTGAATAGATCAGCAGCTAGAGCCTAGATCTATCCTCATAGGAATTTTTTAGCATTTAACACCCATGTTTACACCTTAACATGGAATTTACATGTCAAGAGCTTTCAAACAAGGTGTAAATTGTTCAATTTGGTCCAGTAAAAGTCTCAGAATTCAAGGTTTTGTGCCTAAGGTAGATCTACCTAAGCTTATCCCACAAAACCCCCTGAGAAAACCCTGCAATAGCTCCACAAAATAAAAAAAAACCCACAAGTCCCAAGCAAACCCCACACAATCCCCAAGAAAGGTCTGAAAATTTTCCAAAGAAAACAATGCTTCATTCTGATTGGTTGGCTCCCCATCACCTCATTCCAAATGCAAAATTTCCATCAATTACTGCACAGTAAAATAGGTCTCATTATAATAAAAGTGCCAAAGACTCCCCCTCCATCTTATCCCAAAATCTTGTGGGCCCCTATCTCACTCATTAAGCTGACTTTCACAAGCCAGCAACAATGATGTGCAGAATTGGTATCATTGTAGTATTTTTGTAATTTGGTATCTTGTTTAAAACATTCACAATAAAAACATGGAGCCTGAAGGTAATGTCTTCAGAATTAAAGCTATTTCTTACAAGATTTTGTTGTCAGTATCATCATAAATGTATTAAATGTGATCACAAATATTGCCAAAATATGTATTTACAACATTGATGACAAAGTCTCGTTTCAGACCCTTTCAATAGCAAACGCAAATTTTACTAAAAATGCTATTTTCAAATAACACTGATATTCAAAGTTTAATCCCCTCAATAGGGGTTTTTGTTTTCAACCTATTTCTGGCAGATCTGCCAACTTTGTGTTAAATAATTAACAGAACTTAAAAGTTAAAGTTAAAAATTTAAATTCATTTTTTGCTGACCATTTGTATATTTTTACAGCTAAGGAACTTGCCATTCAGATATCATATTTTAAACCTGAATTACTATCAAATAAAACCATGAAGTTAAACTTTTAACACAATGTTGCCAGAATAAGGTTCAGGATGTAAAACCCGAATCAGTCGGGTTTTTTATTTTCAATACAAATGTGACTCAGCCAATCTGTCAGTCCATGGCAGTCTCAGATTTTCAGACCCTTATAAAGTCATGCTCTATTGATTCTGGAAATGATCCAACTTCAGTTGAAGGATTTTGTATTCAACAAGTTTCTCTGTTGCTGAGTGGGTAAGGCAGTTAGGATTCATCCAAGTGATGGCTGCTGTTGTGAGTTCAAATCCCACTGGAGGCATTTTTATTTTTGTTGAAACTTTTTAAACCCTCGATGTCAATTTTGTACAGAAATGTCACATTTGTTTTGAAAACGAAAAACCCGAGTGATCCAATTGGTTCATTCATGTATAACAGGTTAGAAATGTAGACATCCGTGCATCCATGCCAGAGTGATTCTGACAACAAGAAAATTAGATTAGAAATATGCAGGCGCCTTTTGTTGAATTTTGGGCACTTTATGGTTGATCCTTCATTAGGATTTTAGGCATAGTTTAATTGATTCCTAAACTTAAGTGTAAATTATCCAACACCTGTGGCGCTTTGTGAGTCTGAAACCCAACCAAGTTGAAAACAATATATCGGTTCTATCTCACCAGTGGCTATGGTTGCGGTTGAATCAAGTCAAATGAGCAAAAATTCTCGTCCTTCTGAATGATGCTGAAGCATGTTTGAGGCCTCTCTCATCATTCTGATAGTAATGGACAGTTGTGCAAATCATCTTAATGGAAGTCTCAACTCCTTCAGATGTCCTCTCATCGACCAGAATCTAACAAGAGAGAAACGGAACTTCAATGAAAACTTTTTCACACAAATATTTCTATGGAATGAAGATGAATAAATTGTTATCTGCGAAGCATTTGGAAGAAAGTTTCACTGAGGCTTACTCTTTGTTATAAAAAGTGTTTCCTTCCTTGATGACGATGATGTAACTACCTTTGTGGATAATTATTTCTTTATTATTGGACCAATGTACCCTTCAATTTTATGTCCAGACCTCAGTTTAATAATTGTTTTATAGGCTTGTTTTCCATGTCTTATGGTTTCCTGTGAAGTAGACAAAACCCGTAGATGCCTATTAATTGCTTTGCTAATATTGGAATTGTAAAAGTACTGGCAATGTAAGCTTCATCATCTGAGGAGAGCATTGTGGCAGGTCACAGTAGCGGATTCAGGATTTGGTCGGGGGGCCCAGAAAATGTTTCCTAGATTTTGCCGACGTAGCAAAGCGGAGTCGGGCGAGCGAATGGCCGTCATTGCCATTCACGTATGTGGATAGGTAATAATTTCAGTCAGGTCTTTGTATCTCTGTTTTTGTCTGTTCAGGCTATAACGTTTGAACCATTACAGCTAGGAATTTTGTTTTCAATATACAAATACATCTTGACCATATCTTAATCAAGTTTGAGTATAAATGTCATTGGGTTAAAGTGAAGGTAAAATGAAGCATATATTTTACCTAACCTTTACTTCTGTATGCTTGTATTTCATTCAATCTTACTTAAAATGTCAAGGTCAGAATATTAAAGTCAAATAAAAGGAGATCAATATTCTGTCTATTGTAAATGTTATTGTGATCTATGTGTTACGCGGATGGTACATGTATTTAGATTTCTACTTTACGAAATAGTGTTTTACCATGAGTTATTTATTATGCTTTTTAAAAGACATGGCAATGTATCGAACAGTGAATGGGAACAGTCATCATTCCACAGATTATTTCTTCACTAAAATTTTGTTTCATTATGAGAATTATTTTTGTGGATAATGGAAGATAAACAATTATTTTTTGAATTGATATCCATATTGTCCAGCAATTTTTAAGTATTTCGTACCAGGTAAAACCTTTGACGCAAGGATCTTATGAATCAATTTAGACATAAAGGTATTTTGAGAAACACGCGACACACAACAGACCATGCTAGATAAGACACATTCAACAACACTTTCAGAGGAAGTAAATGGAGAGCCATCGTGTGATTAATCAAACCTCTACACCTATGTAAGATATTTGTAATTAAATGATTCAGAATTGTCAGAAACGAGGAAACAATTATGTTTAATGCTGTTAATAAAATAACAGGTACCGGGAACTCCTTTCCGTGATAACGCGGATATGGTGGAAATTCAGTGGAAAGAGGCCTGGACCTTTTGACAACATTTTCTGAACATATCTAATTTGATGTAAAGAAACGGATGCAAAATTGTTCTGTTCTTATTCTGCCCAGTGAAAAGATGACATCGTAGTAATAAATCACCAAAGCTTTGTGCAGTCAACTAACAGAATGATGACTGGCTGATTGGCAACAATTGTGAATTTCATTATATTTCTTGGTTTCCTGTGGAGTTGCAACAGAATACTAACAGATGTGGTAAACAAGGGTTGTCGGAAACTTAGTAGAAAAGAGATATTTTGTGCTTAAATCGAGTTTTTTGTCCTCAACCCAAGTAAAGATCAAGATCTAAATCTAATTTTCTAAGTTTTCTGATGTTCAGTTAAATCTGCAAGCTGCGAGTCACCAATGTAAAATTATTCACTCCTTGATATTTGTAAGAAATTTGGAAAAAACTCAAGGATTTCATCAAATTTGCATTTGTGTTATGCTGATTCCTCAAGCTAATTACTACAATGTGAGCATCAAGTGAGCCTCATCGATTTCTCGATGTGAATTTATATATGTTGCTCTCCTCTAAACTACTGAAGTTGTCTGTCACTTTGCATGAAATAATATTTTTCATCTCGTGTGGGAACAATTCCGAACATTTTGGGCAAAAACCCTTTCGAAAACCCAAAAACCCGGGACCTCTACGAGTTACCAATTATTTGATCGGTCTCGTTTAATTTTTATGATTACAGCTTTACACAATTATATCCTTTGATCAGAGTTCTGTTCCTTCAAAACACAATATTGAAACATAAATGTTACCAAATCATGTTAATGTGATATTCCTAGGTTGTTGATTTGAGAAGAACGATGCATAATTTTATGAAAAACAAGTGACGAATAGTAAAATCTTTCCATGTCATCTTCAATAATTAACTCTCATCGTAAATTCAATATTGCACTTGGGGCATTTGTTGTGATGCATGTAGATGGTCCGGTCACTTTGTGGGTCTCATCGTTTACCTCAATTTCCCTGCATGTGATTTAACAGCCCATGGGGGATCACTCATCCATCTGGAGGCCATAGCTCTGTTGCACAGATTCATAAACAGCTTCAAAACAATATCGGAAATGTTCTCACTGTTACTTGAAGATCAAATACCCATCCAAATTCTTGTGGAAATTTGATCGGGAACAACAACAACAACAGAAATACAAATGAAACTCAACTCTATTGAAGAACCCATTTTAAGTTGAGGAAATCAACATAACCGTGCAAAAGTAAAGGGCATCAATTATCTTCCGTATTCATATCAGAATTGACGACACTATTTTCGTACATCCAGTCGTCCTCCTTTTGTCAGCTTCAGGACACGGCAATAACAATACAAAGAAACTAAAACTTTGCTTTTCATTTCTTGCTGTTTTTAGTTCACTTTACAGAAATGCTTTAAATGAATGAGCCCATATCAATTTGTTGTTCTTCATATGTTGAAGGTCAAAAGTTTGCAATCCCAAATGGACCGGAAATATTTCGCCTTTGGGGCTGGTAGACACTGAGGAAGAATGAATGGGAAAGTCACAGCACTAACAGATAGGTTCCTGGTAATTTCAATCGCACATGTATGGTAAACATCAAAGAAAAAACTGCTTTTCAGGTTCCTCTTTCTCACTTTAGATCATATCTGACGTCAGGTTACCATATCTGGTAACAATTTATTGATCTTTTAAAATATTCAGATGTTGACAATTACAATCAATATTCTGGTTGAAAAATGAGTTGAGCACTTCAGTAATTTTTCCAAAAAAAAATTCGATCTAATTGCTGCTTTGTCTACTATGTTTCAAACCCATTGTGATTTAAACTCATTTGTATGGTAAGGATTTCAGTACAACATAATGACCCCCACTGGTACTAGATAGACCACACTAATGATCACTTACCACAAAAATACAAAATACCACAGGACTGCTTCATCACAGTTAATGCATTTGACCTAATAGTTGGTTTCTATATATGTTGCCGAAATAAACACACATCCACATAAAAGATAACAAGAACAGTAACCTGACCTTGATATCGAATTAATCTCTTGACAAATAAATTGTAAAAGAGAACTTGAAGAAAACACAAAAGATAACAAGAACAGTGACCTGACCTTGAGGTATATCGAATTAATCTTTTGACAAATAAATTGTAAAAGAGAACTTGAAGAAAACGTAACATCCATTATCACCTAAAGAAGAAGTTTCCTTCCACCATCTGCTAACAAAAAACCTGTTTCTTCAAGCATAATACAATTTATATGAAGCAATCCATCCCCAAGATTACAATGTACTTCATCAAGGCAGATTCAATGTAGCCATTACTGACTAAAGTCTGCCTGTGATTTTCTCAATTCGCGTTTTCAACTTGCCGATCTGATTTGAAGCACACGCCTGTTTTACATTGGGGAAGAGGAAAAAATGAGCAAAAATGTTCCCTCAGTGGAGATTGAACCTAGGACGTCTTAATTATCACCCCAATCTACTGACTTAGCTAAGTCAACATTTGGTTGTCGGTCTGAATCTTTAAGGCCTTTATAAAGGCATGCTCTATTGATTCTAGAAATGACCAAAGTTCAAAATGTGAATAGATGCATGAAACAAAGTTCACTTCAGAGATGTCCCCAATACATACCTTGCTACCACAGTCAGTAGAGCATAAGAGGTTATAGTTAATGGATAGGTTGGCTGTGGTTTCATGGAAATTAGCTCATGAACGCTAGTGAGTGAGTTAATTGGAGTGAAACAAGTGGCAACCTATCCATTAACTGACTTACACCATGTATGAGGAGGAGTTACTAGGAATTGAATGAATGGAACTTTTTAGTTATTTGGGTAATAGGTGGGGAAAAAATTTTTTTAGGATAGGGGTGTGATATATGATGTCAGGGTAGGAGGAGGAGAAAAATGCAATGGTGGGGGAATTTTGGTGAAATTCGTGAATTTTTGAAATTTGTGAAGTTTTTTGGGTGCCACTGAATTGGTGGTGTTGCGTTGCTTTGTGCTTAAAGGTCATGTAATTACGGTTACTAAGAATAGTTTTCACAGTTGTATTGAACTTTTTGGTTGACATGGGTATTGTTATTATGGTAATTGTTATTGTCTGTGGGTAGGATAGGAATTTTGGCAGTATTTTTGGTCAGTTTTGGTCTGTGTGTTGGAGTGGAAGGGTGTGTGTGGAGAGGTATGGAATTTTACGATGAAGATGGGATGGATTTTTGTTTGACTCAGGAATCGAAAGTTGATTATAAGGATACGCAGAGTGCTAGTTTTGGAGGTGATGTTGTTGATACTGAGTCTGGAATTGTATCACTTGAGTGTGATGGTGGTATGAAATTTGATATTGGAGGAGATTATTTGTTTGAAGATTCGCAGAAGCAGAAGGTTGGTGCTGTTGTAATTGAGGATATTTCTTGGGATGAAGAGATGGAAAAATTGTGAGTTTACTTATTGTTTATTTTGTGTGAATTAATTGGGCTAGTTTGTATGGGTAATAGTGGTATGGATGTTATTTAGTTGTTTATTGTTACAGGGATGTCGATGAAATGGTAAGGAAGTTGCAGATGCCAATGGTTAATGCATTGATTGTTAGTGCTGCAGTAGGAAAATCGGGCAGTGCTGTTAAAGCTGGGATGAATGAAGGTGGTGAATTTAGTGGTGGAGACAAGAAGGTCAGACATTTATTTAAGAATCCAGTGGATGATAGACATAAGAACTTTGCACCAGAAAGTAAAAAGAAGATAAAGTGGGTGGTCAATATGTATGATCATTGGCGTAGTAAAAGAATGAAGTTGAGTTTTGTACCAGTGGAAATTGTTTGGGCGGATATTAATAATTTGTGAAGTTTTGACAAGGAGCAACTATGTTAGGCATTGTTGTGTTTTGTCAGAGAAATTAAGAAGGTTGTTGGGGATGAGTATCCCCCAAATACTTTGAAGGAAATTTTGATAATGATACAAATGTATCTACACGAAAATGTATTAGAAGTTGTTAGACAATGGTGATTTTCACACTCTGAAGAATGTAGTGGACAATAATATGAAGCAGAGAACAGCTGAAGGTTATGGTGTGCGAGTATCTAGTTCTGTTATGTCACTTAGTCAGGAAACGTTAATGTTTCAGAAAGGTGTATTGGGGATGATTCACCATTGAAGTTGGTACAGACTGTGATTTACATGATGTAATTGCATCTGGCTTTGAGGGGAGGGGTGGAACATTCAAGGTTGAGGAGGCCTGGTTTCAATTGCCAAATAGTGGTAAATGTTGATGATAATGGTAGAGAGTGACTGGTGTATAGGGAAGACCCTTTGCAAAAAAATAATCAAGGTGGAATTGGGTATAGAATGAGTAACAAGGTTGTGTATGCATACAAAGCATCTGACAAAATGAGGTGCCCGGTTAGGATTTTTAAGAAGTACATTAGATTGTTACCATCACCAAAGAATGCAAGAAAGTTATACTTGAGACCTCGTGCGAATTACACTCCTGCTACTTGGTATTGTGATCAGAATTATGGGGTAAATAAGATTTCTGGGACTGTAAAGGAGTTGTGTAGTAAGGCTGGATTAGAAGGGAAGTACACAAATCATACATTAAGGGCCACATCTGCCTCTGGGATGTTTCAGTCTCATGTACCAGAACAGATAATAAAGGAGGTAACCGGTCATAGATCAGACTGTGTGCGTACATATAAGAGGACATCGGATGAAATTAGAAGGAAAGCTAGTGAGACAATTTCAGGAGGTAGGGAGGTAATGCCTGAATGCAGTGAGTCTGTTAGTAAGAGGAGGAAAATTTTAAATGAGCGTAATAGTGATGTGGCATGTGAGAAAGATAAAAGTAGGTTGGTGGAATCACTAAGTGTATGTCAGATGGTTAAGAATGTTGTTAGGACCAGGATGGAGATGAGAAAGTTTGCGAAAAAGGGTGTTGAACGTGTCAAGAAAGTAGCGAGTAACATAATTAGAAGGAGAAAATGTAACATGGGTAAGAAGTCAACAAGGGGTTGTAGTGACACGAAAGTTGTGATTGATTTGAATGTGAATGTTAACATGAAAAAGTAGATGTTGATGTTTATTGGATTGGCATATTCAAGAGTAAATGTGAAATTTGTAGAGAGTAAGATGTGATGAGTAATTTGATATGTCACTTGAGGGGTTAAGTCGTAAACTTCAAAATTGTGTTTTTTTTGTGATATTTTTTGTGTGATATTTTGTGTGATATTCATTGCACTGGGTGTTGAAATAAAACAATAGCACGTTAAGGGTATTGTCTTTGTTGTGTATGAGCGGTCAGTAATTAAGGGAATTTAATCCACATGAAAGAACAAAAGAAACTTATTGCATCATGGTGTAATGATAATTAATAGGTCTTGTGTTCAATGCCTACTGGGGGAAAGTTTTTTGGCTGAATTTATTTTGCTCTTCCCCGTGTAAACCTTTGTTGGCAACATTGCCAACTTTGTATGATTTTGGGAAAACTCTATTGAAAGTCAAATACAGGAAAGTGAGAAGGAAATCCAATCAAAACAGTCTACTGAATGGACTATATCAATTAAAATTTACTTGGCGCCTTGCTGAATTCATATAAAAAATAAACATCCGAGGGAGAGTTCTGTACTTTTTCAATTTTGACTTCCTACATTAAATTATTAAATTCAGTTAAAAGAGTCATCCTTTAAATATTATCGTTCAATATAATATAGTTATGTCATACAGAATGCCAATTACACATAAAAACAACCGCCTCCAAACCCCGACATATATCCCCTGGACCGTCTGAGATAGTTTTGTGTATGGTTGATGGTCAATGGACTACCCAGTCTTCTTGAATTCCATTCCAAAGATTATAACTATTTAAAATGACAATACAAAGCATTTTTGGCTTAGTGACAGATATTACATGAAATAAGCATATTTTCAGATTCAGGTTTGCCTCAAACCATAAACACTCAAGTTTTTCTTAAATTGTCAAGTCCAGCAGATCTGTCAGATATGTCAGATCTATTAACAAAGTTGGCAAAAGGCAAACCATCTTTCAGGGTAACATGCTTCATTCTAATGAACTCACTGGGACAATTTGTCCCAATATCGACAGATTAAAATCTGGTGTGCTGGTTTCAGATCATTATTTTAAATGAATTCCTGAACACAGCACAGCAGATTGTCTCTCAAATTAACCCGATGATCACGCTAAGGAACTCTTCATGGACTTCATTACCATCATAGATGGCTAGATTCCAGAACATTTTGCACCAATTGAGTTTTTGTATAATTCATCAGTTCCCGCCAAATTTTGGTAGAATCCTACGACCTTTGACGTTCAGTGATCGCAACTCATCTGATGTCAATCCCGACAGGATTATGCCATAATTTGGCAGAATATGACGAATTATAGAAAAACTCGAATGAGGATACCAACAGATCTGACCTATCCGCCAGATTTGACAAATTACGAAAAACTCGAATATGTTGAAAAATAAATATCATAATATAAATTACACAAGACCTGTAATAAACAACTACAATGCAGAATAAGACAAACTGATACCCTTGTCAACAATGGGAAAGAGTCTGACATTCAGTTTGATTGAAGTTAAGTGGAATTTCAGATGAGAACGATGAGTTCTGCCACAATTGATTTGGTCTGAAATTAGGTTATTTTTGACTGACTATTATTTGCTGGAGTAATATTGAATCAGATACCGCATCAATCTTATGGGAACAAGTAAAACCCATCTAAGATCATTTGCGAGGTGTCAAAACATTGAAGGCAGCGGATTCCTACCTGTCAATGTTCAATTATCTGTCTCGTCATTTTCACACTTTGAGGTACACAAACACGTCAGACTTTATTCACACCGACCAGAGTGGGCGGCAACGGTCCCTGGATATCTCGGTCAGTTGTCCCCTTACTGCACTTTTTGGTTGCACAACAGAAATCCATGATTCACAAACAGGACACAAATGATTTGTTAATTAAAAATAGATTCCGAAGCCTTTTACCGAGTAGTGCCAGATTGCAAAGTACAGAATGTAGGTAGCAGACGGGGAAATGAAAGGAATCATAAATGTCCGTTATGAACTTTGAAAAAGAAGGCCATCTACCATCAATGCAATCGCAATGGAGCTCATTCAGGCATGACAGCCCAATGCTGCCATCGGTCACACATTTGCACTGAAAATTTGATTCCAAAAATAACATTGCGTCTATGGGCCGATTTCCTCACCTGTTAAACATTTTCTGCATATCCATTTGATTAAAAGTTAGATTACTATTTGAATTTAAGTGAGCTATATTTGATATTTTCATCACAGTAAGCTTATTCTATGAATTTCAATTACGATAATGTATCAACTGATTTTTAATTTGTATTGGTTTTCAATGGCATAGAGACAAAAACAACACGTTACAAAGAAAATGCATGTTGATATTTAAATATTTTACCTCTATTTCAATCACTGTGTGGGAACATCAGAAAATACAACCTTCTTCAAGGTTGGTGGAAAATAATGAGTAAAAATGCTGATATATTTTATCACAGAATAAATAATTTTTTCATCTTTCTTCTGTCTTTGTTGAACATAAAAATGTTAAAATATCTCAACAGTAGACATGATGGTTCACTAATGCAAATAATTATATTGCAGCAGTATGTGAAGGGCACTCAACCATTCAAACACAGTGCTTTGCTCCACATATATTATGTACTCGATGACTAAACAAAAGTCTTCAATTAGCGTGGTTTGAATTAAAGTAGTCCCTTTAATAAATGTCACCGTTGCTTTCAAGTTTAACTGAGTCCCTATATTCTCGACGATTTCAAAAAATTTAGATATTATTTAGTGGTAATGACTTTCCACAGCTAATTATTCGAAACCTTTGCCAAAAACTATGTCGTTTATAGTGACGTACGTAGGATAAATCTTCCTTCAATGAACAGTGAGACTAAACAAGCCACAGTAATTTGTATGAAAATCTCGTAGTTTCGTTGTTATGAATAACTAAGTCTGTATAATGCAGGGTACGACACGTACCTAAGCACTCACAGGGAGGGCTCCGCCCATACCCTAGACCCGTAACTCACCGGCCAA
>JBCAUG010000597.1:0-11613 GCA_038406175.1 Haplosyllis leylae | reverse complement strand
AGTGGGTAAGGCATTGGGATTCTAATCCATAGATGGTTGGTGTTGTGAGTTCAAATCCCACTGGAGGCAACTTTATTATTTACTGATTTTGAAACCCTCGATGTCAATTGTGTACAAAAATGCCAGAAATGTCAGATTTGTGTCATTTAGGAAAAACTCGATTCAGTAGTGTTTGTGGCAGGTTGGCTCATATTGCAGATGGTGAAGGCATTTACAATTGCAAGCGCACAGGCAAGAAAGCGTGCAAGCGAGACATCCACCCTGGCTTTGAAACCCAGCGTAAACGTCACCAGAAACAAAAACAGGGGTATCAGTGGCCCCACGAAAGGAACTTATGTCCCTCAAAAAGTCATATCAACAGTGCCAACATAGAGTCCTTATAAAATACAAAGAACTCTGTTAGGTAATCTGTTTACCCTGTTTCTTTTGAGTAGTATTGTAAAGTATATCAATTATCTTCAAAATATATTGGGTAAAATGTTAATACTATTTTTATCTTTCATTTAAGTAAAAGTTTTATCAACAAAAGCTGTAAAATTGTGTCAGTCAAAATGAATTGCAATTTTTATTAGATGTGTAGTTAATAATAAAGAAATGTATAATTTACATAAAATATTGTACCACATTTCAACATGAATCAGAAGCACTTTGTGTCGATGTGAAGTTTCTACCAAGAAGCGTTGAGCAACATAAGATGGCCTTCACGTCGGCTCTGAATCTTTTTCCTGAAATGCATTGAGACAGTCAAGTGCTGAGTACATAGGGGAAGATTATACTTGTCAGCACTGAAATGAAAATAAGTGGATCTATTTTTCTGGACACAAGATTTATGTTCATGCACTAATTTGTGGCTTTTATGTGTTCTAGTCCACCTAGGTTTACAACATGTGGGTTACTTGCATCTGATTTCATCTTCGTAATGTCCCAATTCCGTACGCTCTTGATTATGCAAAACACAATTACAATGCTTCAAATTTTTACTTCAAGTTTTTACACTTGGTGTCAAGTTGCCTACCTGCTGCACAGTAAAGCCAAAAGTTGATTCCAGCATTGATATGTAACATCTGAAATAATGATGTAAAATTGAACTTGTGTTGGTCTTCAGAGAGAAGTTGTGGGAATTATTACTAAAACGTCACATTGTGAACTGTCGTTTGTTGGTTTAATGTTGGCAAAATTACTAAATTATTGAGCAGCTTGGGTGTTTCTTTTCCGTGAAGAAAAAAAGAAGTTGTACCATATTTACCAGTTGAAAAATAGTTCTAATAAGTTGATAATTTGCAAATCTTTCTGGGTTGGCCTTTTTGTCAACAAATGAATAAAAGGCAAGAAGAAAATACAAAGGAGTAGCGAGCAACAAAAAGGAGGAGCAAACTAGAACCAGTGTCAGCGTCAGTTGCCTATTTTTCTGAGCAGATGTATCTCCTGAAAATAAACATTTATCCAAATTAGCCAAAATGTTATTTTCTCCCTGTTCCTTGTGAATTACTTATCAAGAATACAACATTATGATAAAATTTTCTCCAGTTCATTCTGTTACTGTATTTTCACCTGATTCATTATTTCCCGATGAGTTTCCTGGGTTTTCCACATTAAAAGCATCAAATTCCCGATGTCTTTGTCGAATTGCTCGGACAATTAATGTATTCATTATTGAAATAATGAAAAATGGTATGATTCCATCAACAAGCAAGGCCATCATCCCAGCAATTCTAGCCTATTAAAATATAGTATAAATTAGAAATGATCTTATTTATGAAAATGTGATACTCTAATATATTTTAAGACTTAAACGTAATACATTTAGTATGTGATGCTGTCAGGTGGCAGAATCAAATGTTCACACTTCTGACAAAGGGGCAAAACAGTGCATCATATTCTGAACATCATTTGCCTGTCATATGCTAGGGGTGATTGTGTAAATTATATTGTACATCTTTAAAAGTCTCCTTGACAGTAATATCAAGATAGTTGAAAATAGACTGAACCAGCACTGGATGGAGTACGAAGTACAACACAATTTTACAAACACCTACAGCCCCACTGCTAACTGAAGATCAAAAAATATAGAAACCACTGTTTGGGGAGCTGTAGAAAAGCCAGAAATCTAGAAAGTAAATGCCTGTTTCTGGAATATGATCCTGTAATTTTGAATGAAACACCACAATACAGCAGAGTACGGCACGTCCTCCGCCCTGAACCCCATATCGCACCGGCATAGCCAATGGCAGCCGAGGGTGCTTATATAGAACGCACTGCCACTTCTCGAACCAGAGTTGCTCTCCTTACATTACAGACAATGATGGCCATTAACTTACGGCGACAGAAGTTCCGGACACCGCATCACAAGCCAGAATTCCAGGATCAGCTTTTGTCGTAACTAAACTCTTGTAGGAAGTATAACCCAACGCACAGATTACCACCAAAGGAATGACTTTAGTTTTTGCAGCCTGAGCTGTCATCCATTCCATCCTCTTCAGTGGTAAAACTATTGCTAGACATCTAAAATAATAATTCAGGTCAGGACAATGCGTCGGTAGAGGTCCGGATGTGTATCACATCTCGCCCGTGCTCTACTCTGACACATCAAGAACATAAGTGGCCTCAGTGAATTGCTTCTCTGGCTGGAAATAGACTAAATTCATGAGTTACATGTGAAAAAGGTGTCGTCTTTACAAAAAAGGTTGAAGATCTTTCAACATTTCTGCAACAACTAGTTTGGATCCTGATAGAAAATCCTACCTTTGAAGTGTTACAATGATAATCAGAGCAACACTTGAACATTTTCCAGTCAAACCATACCAAAATACCAGCTTACACATCCAATCTGATCTGTCAAAGAAAGTGAAGGGCTCGTTACCACCTGCAATCCCAACGGGCCAGGTCAGGATTGGGGGGTACCCTGGGATGGAGTACCCCCCCCCCCGGCCAGGTCAGGTTGGAGTGCCTTCCCCTGGGCAGGTCAGGTTGGGGTACCCCCCACCAGGCCAGGTTGGGTACCCTTGGCCAAGTTAGGTTGGGGTACCCATGTCCCCTCTTCCACTAGAACAGAACAGCAGAGTGAGCACTTGCTACGTGATGGGTGGTATGTCTCTTACATTCACACAGAAGGACTTTCTCGTATTCTTTAGAGCTTTTATTACTACGTGTGTCCTTCAAAGTTCATAGTATTTTAAGAGGATTTACACTTTGCCATTTCTGTTCAACTTCCGAACAAATTTTGCAATCTCTTTGGCATATCAAAATCTCCATTAATTTTCAGACATCATCACTTTTGATTTATATTTTGTAAACAATTTACCTGTACGAAACTCTTCCTAGAACCCATTTATGCACAGTAAACAGAAGATGAACACTATCGGTACAAGCCAAGGCTGCTAAATACAAACAAGCTGCGGACTTCCGGTTGTGCGGTAACATCATTACTCTGTAACAATTTAAGTATATTAATAAATGATGGCTCAGACATAGACCACTCCTTTGAAATTTATCGCGTTATTCCTATAACTATTTTTGGAACAAGAACTACTATTTTAAATCCAGAGATATTAATTACTAAAAGTAAATGCACACAAGAATCATCCAAATTGACTTTTTTCATATGCAATATGCAGAACACCATCAATTCAAGCGCAATAGAAAAAATCTAGATTTGGACTTTCTGATGGAAAAGATATCACACATAACGTGAGCAACCTTTGTTTTCATGTCTCTTTTCCTTGGGGTACACTGGATACGAGTATACACAAGTGTGTACGATGCACTCTGTGGACAAAAACACACTTTGAGCATGCCAATAACAAAAGAGTTCATAAAGTGAATCTTTTGTGTACTTTTCATCATACAATAATATACCAACCTGAAGCTGAAAAAGTTCCCAATGCATCCCCAAACAGCAACAGGAATAGCCAAATATGTTAATATGTAATGACTTATTTTGTAAGTTTCCAATTCTTTTGCCAAAACAGGAACAGATATCTCCATGAATCTTTCTATGTCATTCTCTGCATTAAAGTTTAATGTCGTATTTTCTTGCGAACTTGTCATGTTCATAGTAGAGAGGTAAAGGCAGCAATGGATCAGTCCGTTGTAAAGCTGCTCTTAACTGTGTTGAAAATGGGATGGCAATCAATATTGTCGTCCTGCCAGAATCTAAGATTTCAAGGGTATCAATGGAGTTTTTCCTGAATGGAATGAAACTTTCATTCAATTCAGTGAATTTAGAGAAATCGAGGAATCCGATACTTTAAACTGACTTTAGCATAAATTGGGGTCAATTTAAAGGTCTTCTCTGTTACTGATCTCTTACTGGTTTCTTACACGAAAGATAGCCGGCTCAAATACCGTAGTCTTTATTACAAAGATCTTAAAGAAAAAGACTCGATAAATCTACATTTCGTGAATTGATCGGCTACAGCTGATGTAGGTTCATTGTGTATCCTTTCTCCTTGAACAAACCTTTATTACATAGTTCTGATGTGGTCTCTCTTTCCCTTTATTTCCTTTTTTTAAATTTATTATTGTTACTCATAAGTTTGCTGAAAATGCTATTTAATCTTCTATTTGATTATTATTTATTGAAAGATCTGATGTGTCGTGAAAAATACAAGAACAAAAACCTTGACTGAAATACAGTATGCAATTAATGAAGAAATAGAGTGATGGGTTTCAAATGATGTTTGAAGCATCAGAATTGGGTTATGAATAATCAATTAGGTCTTATTTCCTTGATATAATTCAATTACCTAAAAGTTCCAATATCCAGAAGAAACTAAAAAGGGACAATTATCTTGTGACATGTCGAAGTATTAGGGCCAGGTGATGGGGTTCTTTGTGCATGGATCGCCATACTTGAATGTGCCCTGTCGGTCGACCAATATTTCCTGGTCTCAATTGTGTCGGTGGAACCTGCAAGTCTTTCGGGTTTGACTCCCAGACTTACTCTTATTGTTGCAAATGTAAAATCAAAGATGACGATTTTTGTAAAAAGCAAATATCTGCAGGCAGAAAAATAGTTCACCTCTTTTTTGTAGCAGATAGCAATATAAGATGTAATGTACAATAAGTTTTAAATGTTTCTTTGATGTTAGGAAAACTTTCCCAAAGATGAGATATTAGAACAAATCTTAGAGTCTATGACTTTGTGCAGCTTTATTTTGAAATTGCATAGTGTTAATTTACATAGTTAGAAAGAGAGAGGAGACTTCGACTGTGTGTGCCAGAGAAAATTAAATTAATATCGCCTTTACTCTCACCATGTTTTCACCTTCGTCTTTCTTATTTATTTAAGACTCAATGAAGGGAAAAGTAGCCAACTTGGAAAGCACGTTTTCAGGTCATTGCACAAACATTTATGGACATGTTATTACAATGACGACATTCTACTTCGACATTGGAGTTTTCTCTAAACGGAGCAGAACTTTCATTGAATTCAGTAAATTCAGCAAATTCAGGGAATCTGAGAAATCACTGAAGCATGAATTGGGTTCAGTATAAGGATCTGCTCTGTTGCCTGTGGCTCTGTGGTCTAGTGGTATAATCTCTGTCTCTTACACAGGAGATCTTGGGTTCCAACCCCACATTGCTCATTTTAAAATTTTTAATTTTTTTTGTCACTGAATTCAGCGAATTCAGTGAAAGCATTTAGAGAAAACTCCATTGTCATTGGTCAGTTGGCCACCATAATGCATTGTAATTGACCAAGTTCAATTGGGTTATAAACAATATGGCCGGGGGTCAATGAAACCTGACTCTGTGTTTTGACGAGGATTTTCCGTCACAACATCAGAAGTGTGTACTGCACTCTTAATCAATCAAGTACAGCTAAAGCAAACATTTCTAGTGACACCATACCCTGTCAAAATGGCGATTTCTTTTGCAACAGGGGTTTGATATGGTACAATCGGCTAAATCAATTTCCAAACAAGTTAGGAAGAAACTGTCAACACTTAGGTGTAATACGTGATCAATTTAAATCCCAAAAAATACTTTTCTTTGTTTAGCAATTTCAACTTAAATCAAGTATGTAGATAACGTTTAGCATCCAGGGAATCACCAATCACCTCAGTGTTGACTGACCTAGTGGCACATTTTCATCAACACAGTTTAAGGAAATTGGCAGAGACAATCCGTTCTTCCAGGGGGACGTTTCAATGTCACGAAAACGAAAACGAAATACTATACAAAATAAACTTTCCCATTTGTTCTTCACTTTACACTGTAAAGTTCCAAAGAACCGTCATTAAAAAAGTGCTGAATATTTTTAGATGTACCATTTCCAGACCCACGGGCAGCTTTGTTAAACATTTCTCTGATATCTCTACTGCTGACGTAAAGTAATGGAAAAAACATGTAATGCTTCAGTTATCATAAAAATAAGAGTAAGTTTTAATTAAGACTCAGTGGCGGATCTAGATTTCTAGATGGAGAGGGGTAAACATATTATTTGGCCATTTTTTGTGCCTGAAAAAAAATGGACCCTGGCCGTCCCTTGCCACAACTTTCCCAAATCTGCGAATGAGAACGGACATTTGGAAAGATACTTCAATACACCATTGACTAATGTTTCCACCCAAATCTATCTGTAAGAGGAAAGTCAATCCAAACTGCCGAACCAGAAGTGAAATAAATTGTTGACTCTCTGATGGATGCTGCACGCAATACATCGTTCAAAATTTCAAGATCTCCTTAGCTAGTAGATCAACACACACACACACACACACACACACCTGATCAACGTATTCATTTTATCACTTCGATGAAATGTATCTTCCCAGCTTCACGACGATCCATCATGAGAATATAACTTTTGTGATGATCCAGGGCTCATTTTTTCAGATTTGTACAATGATGAGGGATGGTAATATTGCTAATTAGAGTCCTACGAACTGGAGAATGCGACATGCGATAATGAACAACTGAACATGATCATGTTTATCAAAACATCAAAAAATATTACGCCATGATAAAATCAATAGAAAAAAATTTGGAATTACGCCTGAACCAATCAGTGGGCTGCCCCTATTCAAAAAATGTACAAAGGTGTAAAACAGGTGATTCAATTGACCTGTTTGCACGCGATTTCGGCCTCTTGATTCAACAGAAATCTCCTAATGGTCCCTAAGACTGTTGAAAGTACTTAATTTTTAATTTTTGTCAAATAGATTACATTTATTGTTCTGTTTTAAGGGCTCATGAAAATCAGCCAAGAGAACTTTCGAATATTTGTTTAATAGTGTTAACTTCAAGTTTACAATACCCAAGGACGAAGTGTTTTTCCTGACAGAAACACAATCGTGCACATTATGAAGACTTTCACTTTTCATTCGATTCCTTGTCATAGTTCCCTAACAAAAAGCCGCGCCCTTGGCTTTTTATATCCTGTTTGAAGTTCGTGCCCAGCACTACAAGCACGAGACGGCCTTTTACTCAACAGAAAATTCTGTTCTACATTTTTCTAAAATCAAAGAGGTAACGACCTACTGCCTGCGAAGGTTACAATTATTTCAAAAGACACGAATGCCTTTCAGTTGAAGGTGTACCATCCGTAATAATACATAAATCATAACAATATTTACAAATAGATAGAAAATTAATTTCCTTATTCTTAACTTTGATACTGAGTAAACTTGACATTGACCTTCAGATGACCTTTACCTTTTAGATAAGTTTTAGTGGAATACAAACATACAGAAGTAACTGTTAGGTAAAAATATGTCAATTTTTTATTTGACCTTGATCTTTACCCAGTGACCTTAATCATCAACTGTGACCTAGGTATCGTTAAGATGTATCTGTATACTGAAAATGAAGTTCATAGCTTTAGCAATTCAAAAGGTATAGCATGAACAGACAGACAGACAGACAGACACACACACACACACTGATACACAGGCAGATTCGACTGAAATTACTACTCATCCGCGTACGTGGATGGTAAAAATGATATTCCTCGCGAATTATTGAACATTCAACAGTAAAACAGTTTTATCTAATTCAAAAGAAGTACAGAGATCACCTTTCGTGGCCTATCTCACGGATTTGGTATTCAATCCACACAGTGTAAATACCACTGACTGTTTGTGAAATTAGTCTTGTCATTCCAGATCTTAGATCCTTTCTCCTGTTCGTTTCCTAATTAAGTGACTGCAAAATGTGATTTGAATTATAAAAATAATACAAAAAAGTGGAAAATCCTTGTTTAAATCCAGAATTTAAGCCTCGGTGCATCTTATTTTATTCCAAAATTTAACACATTATGAAGCTTCATGGGCAATGTTAATGTCATAGAAGACGTCCCTCGATGCATGGATGTATAACTTTATTTTCCCACTTTACTTTTTTTCGTAATGCTCGCCCTCTTTGAGTAATCACTGTCGGTGGCCACTGCGCATGTTGATTTTACTAATGAATGTACTGTTTGCAATTTGGTGATTGCACAAGACAATATATCAAGCAATTGGTCAATCACTGTTGTCTAGCAGAATGATGGCAGTACTTTAAAAGAAAACCGTCTGTTTCTGTTTCTGATCTGTTTCTGTTAAAACCTTTCCGAGGTCAACCTTGGAAAATGAAATTATTTTCCGAGGTTGACCTATGTTAAACCATACTATATTCTGAGTATAACCTCGGAACAATTCATAAGTACACTAGAATGACCTCAGTTTAACTCAAAACCTCGCAGAAACCTACTTTCTTACTGCATACCTCCTTGGAACAACTTAACACACTTCTATCTTATAAGTTTAGCCTAGAGTAAAAATAAAATTTTCCTGAGACTTTCCCAGGAACAAAGTATAAGTTTTCTAGTATTTCCTAGGAAGAACCATTTATTGACAAGTACTGTAGCTCCAAAACAAACAAAGTAAAATCTTTGTTACAAAGAAAGACTAGGTGAGAAGTAGCTTTCTTCCTAGGAAAACCTAGTAAGATAGAATTGTGTTAAGTTGTGGAAAGTTTTGAGTTCAGTTATTCTAGTGTACTCATGAGTTGTTCCTAGGTTATACTCAGAATATAGTATGGTTTAACATAGGTCAACCTCGGAAAATGATTTCATTTCCCAAGGTTGACCTCGGAGAGTGTTTTAACATAAACAAATTAGAAACAGAAACAGATCTTCCAGATCCACACTTTCAACGGTGCCTAGAATAATGTACGTAATAACTGAACGGAGGAACTTTTTTGCCAAATATCATGGTTGAGGAATCAGAAAAAAACAGAAACTTTCAAGAATAAATAAGTTTCTAGTTTGTTTTTGTTGCAGAATTGCAATTTGGTATGAAGTTTTACCATATTCGGCAAGTATTAAACGCTGGAAACCATTTCCATGCGCGGGCCAAGTTACTTCCCAAAATTCAACCCCTTTGAAGAGCGAAATTGATCAGGCCAAAAGGGAATAAAAGGGAACTGTATTTAAGATCATTAAACATTCAGCTGGAGTACACTGTGCTACAAATGAAAACAAATCCCTCTCCACTTTGTTCACACGTGTAAGTAGTTAAATTACTTATGGATTAACGAAAGATTTGGAGAATGCAAAACAAAAGGATTCCTTCCCCAGATGAATTGGCTGAACTGGAATACCTGCAAATTCGATTATTCCGGTCAATTAGCAGCACATAGAAAATTTTTGTTAATCGTTCTGCTTTGTTTAGTACCTCAAAACCAATTTGCTTAGATTTTTTTTAATGTTTCAGCATTAAGATGCACCATGCCTGAGCAATTGCCGAAATCTAAATCATTTACCTGGTAACATTCCGTTTACAATCAGATAGAAAAGGATGCTTCACATTGTAAATATTCAAGAAACAAAGAATAAAAACTTGGAAGTGGTTCACCTGCGACATATATGTACGTGATATTTTACCATCCTTCCTTCCTACGTAATCTCAGTCCTTGTCCGCCAAAATATGCCAGTCACATCTATCCTGGCTAATTTCACACTGGGTTCATGAAAAGATTTTGATGTCGGACTTTCACTGATTGGAGTTTTCTCTAAATGCTTTCACTGAATTCGCTGAATTCAGTGACAAAAAAAATTAAAAATTTTAAAATGAGCAATGTGGGGTTGGAACCCAAGATCTCCTGTGTAAGAGACAGAGATTATACCACTAGACCACAGAGCCACAGGCAACAGAGCAGATCCTTATACTGAACCCAATTCATGCTTCAGTGATTTCTCAGATTCGCTGAATTCACTGAATTCAATGAAAGTTCTCCTCCGTTTAGAGAAAGCTCCATTGGCGCAAAAGAAATGCCATGGATAACTTCTTCAGACCGGGTTTTAAAACTTGAGAACACAGTGTGTAATATTATGTTGATGTAGATCTATACCTACGGCATAGTATTCTCATCAAGTCAGACCCAATGAGTATTTAACACTGTTTTCACGATGTTTGTGGATTTAAGAACTGGTTGCAAGACCATATCGAGACAACGTAGGAACGCTGGAATGCCAATACTGACTGGGGACTTTTTCCATGCACCAAAGTTTCTATTTACTATAATAATAAAGCCGTTTTGGAATTCAGTTAAATTATACCACGTTGTTGATCGTGTAGCTGCAGAAAGTAATGTATTTGAAACATGTTTGATTTATCTTGTCCAATAGCCCCGCTTGGCAAAGCAAGTGACGTATTGCTGCTATTATCCGATAAAAGAAGATTCCACGTTGTGCTCTTTGTAGAGTTCCCTGCAATATATTACATGTCTCAAACCTGAAATAACCTAATTCTTTCACAGGAATAACCGCCCAGCTTCAAAAACAAAGAACTAACAGATCACGGTATTTTCTTTCTTTCCAAACGCTTTATGGAGGCAAAATCTATTGTCACAGGCAAAGAAACGGTACAGTATCTAATTGAGCACTTATCAGTGTTTCCTTTTGGAGGAACCTTCTGGAAAAGAGTCGCTTTTCGGAAGGAAACGCACTGAGATGAACCTGCGTGATATCACGCTATTCGATGTTATCATTGACCTTACTTCTCCAGATCTGGGTCAAAAGAGACACAAAACCTACTCCATGTTGCTAACCTTTGATTTGCTTTGAAAGATGTCCCCGACCTCCCCGTGCACTTCTAACATTACTGCTCCTTTGGGTATGAGGCGTTTTTGGTAGTTTCACAAAGATTTTTTTACAGTTGATATCATGCGTTCTGAATGTTACTGTTTTTTTTGCACTTCATCTTAAAATTGTCCTCAACAATCACGATTTTTAATTTGGACCACAAGGTGATGAGTTTTGAGAATTTTCTTTTTCGCCTAAAATATCCACAAATATTTCTTATGAACCAGTCTCGAAAAAATGAATGAACTTGAAGACTCATTGAACCAACATATTGTTTGAATTTACTATTACTTATTTGTACACATTATATCTTTTCCAACTAGATCCACATCTGAAATGTGTAACAAGATGAAGTTCCATGTGAGACCCAGTTCCTTGGTATGATTATGTCATGGCAACTGTTGCCATAGTGCAAGGTAATACGGTATACGATTACCTTAACTATACCGTAGAAATAGCCACGAGAGGGTTAACCGCATACTCCCTTAATAAAGGGCTATAAATATACACAAGCCGTAACCACTGACAGCTACCAGCTAAACAGCCAA